>APFE030058377.1:83959-220503 GCA_000404065.3 Pinus taeda
TTAACTAATTAATTATAAAGTTAAACAATTATAATGTCTTATCCTATAAATTAACTAATTAATTATAAAGGTAAACAATTATAATGTCTTATCCTATAAACATTTTGACTCGGTCAAATTACATAAAAGTAAAAATTAAATTAAATTAAAAAATTAATGTAATTTAATGTATTGTAAACATTTTAACCATGTAAAAATAAAATAACAAAATAAAAATAACTCTATAAGGTAAAAATAAAATAAAAATGACCCATGTTATTGATATGTGGTACTGAGAACCCATAGTATTGACCCATGGTATTCATGCTTGTCTATTTAAAGTGGGAAATTGAACCAACTCTTAAATTTGAATCTACCAAGGGCTGAGATAGATGTAATCTCTTTTCACTCTAAAAGAGATTTGCATCTTAATATATTTGATCCATCTCGGCACTTGGTAGATCCCGAGTATGGATTTAGGTTGGTTATAATCTTAACTATATAATCATAAAATTGATCAAGTTCAAATCCAACTTTTCACAATGATGACTTCTTCTCATGGTTTTTACTATCTGTGGTTTCTCTGATGGTATTATTCTTTAATAATCATACTTCAAGTTTTGACAATTTAGAGATGGTTTTGGTAACTCATAATGTAAATAAGAGACAAAAATCTTTAATATAATCAAATTATGGGAATCTCAGTTTTTCTCATAGTATTTTTTGTTCATATAATTTATTTGATAATTATGAAATCAATATAGATCCATCTTAATTTTAGATCTATGAAGTCCCAAGAGATCAAATCTCTCAAGGTACAAATCTCTTTTTGAGTGCAGAACTTGAAGAAAAGTTTTCACAGATCTCAAGTTTTGTACATCTGAGAGATTTGATCTTTCTCTAGATTTAGTAGATTTGAAGCTAAAATAAATCTACATTATTATATACCTTTCAATTTGAATATTATTTTTTAATTATTTTTATTTTTATTTTTTTTTATATATAAAATAAACGGATCTAAAGTAAATTTTTAAAATGATTATTGGTCGCTCTGCCTGAGTTGAAGATAACGATATATCCAAAAACTACGTACCAATTAATACAAATTCCGACTAATTCCTGTTAAAATATTAAAAAATAAGAACTAGTTATCCTCCAAAGAAAAAAATAATGTGAAGTTCGATGGTAAATTTGAAAAGTCGAAAACTGATATAATGTGAAGTTCGATGGTAAATTTAAAAAGTCGAAAACTGATACGCGACTTCCAACTTGAGGCAAATTATTTGAAAGATGTTTAGGAATATGCTAACGTGAATATGGATTTGCTATCCTGAAAACACGAAGAACTCTCATATTGTGTCTCTGGTCTTCCATATTATTTGCACAATCCCCATACATACATTGCCTCTCCTTCTAAAATTCAACTATTTATTGTTTAGAAGTAATATTTTTCGATAGTTCGCAACTTTATATTGTGTCTCTTTACGTTCAATCACTATTTAGGATGATATCCCTTGCCTTTGTTATGCATATGATTCAAGGAATTAGAGTGAGAATGCTTGGGCATATTTATGTTGAGATTTTTTGTTTGAGCAAAATAGGAAAACAATCTCAGCTGATGACAACAATAGAATTCAGGTCCTACATTAGCTCCGGGTTGTTGGGAGGGAGTTAATGTCTCCTATATTTGATGTGAGGGAGTTATGAGGCTCTTAGATTCTCTATGCTATATAACAGGCAATCATTCGGATGGTTTGCTAAGACAGTGTGATGATTTCTTGATGTAATCTCCAATTTGATTAATAAATTCCTGATGCCTATGTTTGGTGGACATAGCCTAGATTGGTTGGGTGAACCACGTTAAACTCTTGTCTTATGTGCTTGGTATTCTTTTGTGTTATTTTGTTTGATTTGCTGTGCCTCTGAATTCCAACAAGTGGTATCAGAGCAATGTTGGAGGTGCTAAGATTGCATGCTTGAGGGTGAATATCACTGTTGCACGGTAGAGACCAGACCTTCGTGCTGGAATTGGGCGCATAATTGAATGCTGGTGCGTTTGTTGTGTATCAGTGTGAATGCTGGTGCGTTTGCTGTGCGTGGTGAGGAGCAGCCGCTGAGGTGAATGCTGGTGTGTTTGCTGGGCAGCCCTAGCGTGGTGAGGAGCAGTCGAATGCTAGTGCGTTTGTTGTGCGTGGTGAGGAGCAACCGCTGAGGTGAATGCTGGTGCGTTATTCGGGTTTCGGCATCCTATCTTTCCAGTAATTCCCAGAGGTTATCGAGGATTGGCACAGTGGAGGTATTTTTGCTTTGTTTTTGTTTTAACAAACCTGTGTTGAAAACAAAAATTATGGATTGAGCATGGACGCTGTTTGGCGTGGAAGTATGAGTTGCTGCGTGGAACTTGTGGAAGTTTTCTACACGGTAGTTTATGTATTTTTTAAATCATATAACATATATATATGCTCAAAACCTGTATGGCATTATATGTTATAAACCATTGCTGCGTGGAGTTTGTGGCAGTTTTTTAAAGGGCCGAGTTTTTAAAAGTTATATAGTTTTAAAGGGCAGCTCTTTTAAAGTTATATAACATATATGTGTTAAAACAAAAAAACGTTGAAACGAATATGGTGGATTAATATGTTATATGGGTGAACGCATATGGTGGTAATATGTTATATGGGTGAACACATATGGGTGGAGGTATAATATCATTAAAGTTTATGACAATTCGGTTTTTATTTGCATTTTATATTAGAGTGGAATTTGGTATATAATGGAAGTTTCATGTCTTGCGAATTTTTTAAAACAAAAATTCAACCAAATTCTAAATCAATAAATATATCGAAGTAATATACGTGCAAAGGGCAGTTTTTTGTTTTAAACGCAAAGGCAGAAAGGCATAGGCAATTTTTATTTTTTTTTTTATTGCTGGTTGGATATTGGAGATTATTGTTCTTTTTGATACAAAATGGCGAAAACTCAAAGTGCCCGGTTTGAAATTAAGAAATTTAATGGCAAGAATAATTTCGAGATCTGGAAGGTGAAAATGCATGACTTGCTTGTCCAACAAGGTGTGGTAAAGGCATTGATGGATAAATCCAAACAACCTTACAACATCATAGACGATGAGTGGGACGAAATGGATGAAAGAGTTGTAAGTGCCATTCGATTATGCCTGGCGGCCGATGTCCTGTTTAATATTGTGTCGGAGACAACAACTGCTGGTTTGTGGACGAAACTGGAGAAACTGTGCATAACCAAATCCTTAACCAATAGGATTCTCCTGAAGCGACAATTGTACGCTTTACGAATGAAGGAAGGTACATCGATTGTTGATCATTTAAATGCTTTTAATACTCTTCTTGTGCAATTACAAAGTATAGAAGTAAAAATTCCATCCGAGGATAAAGCTATTACTTTATTGTGCTCGTTGCTCGAATCATGGGATCATTTTGTTACTTCTATAAGTCTTAGTTCATCAGAAACTATTGAGTTTGATGATCTAGTTGTATCCTTATTATTCGAAGAAACAAGGAGGAAGTCACATTCCGAATTCTCTACATCAGAAGCTATGATGGTTAGAGGTCGTTCGAAAGAAAGACGCCCCAGGAAGACGAGCGACTCACGTTAAAAGTCAAAAGGGAAGAAGAGTAAGCTAAAGTGCTGGTTTTGTGGCAAATCAGGGCATTTAAAGAAGGACTGCTGGAAGCGACAGCAGCAAACTTCAAAAGCAGAGTCTTCGACATAAAAGAAGGAGACGAATACGATAGATACAGGTTCGACATCTGGTTCAGGTATGAGTGATGAAGTGTTATCAGATAATGTGTCAAATCATGGTCAACATTGGTTGTTAGATTCCAGGGCATCAAACCACATGTGTATTCATAAAGAATGGTTTAAGGAATATAAATAAATTAATGATGGTGTTGTGTACATGGGTAATGATGTAACATGTAATATTGTTGGGATTGGAAGCATACAACTACAAATGTTTGATGGAACAACTAGAATATTAACTGATGTGATGCATGTACCATATTTAAGAAAAAAATTGATTGCATTAGGAGCACTTGATTCAAATGGGTATAAAACTGTAATTCAAGGTGGAGTGATAAAAATTTACAAAGGCATCTTATTAGTTATGAAAGCTAAGAAAGTAGGAAATCTATTTCAGTTAGAAGGAGGTACAGGGTTAGCTTTTGTGTTTACTGTGTCTGCACATGACAGTAACTCCATTCACTTATGGCATCAAAGATTGGGGCATATGAGTGAGAGAGGGTTGAAAATTTTGGCTGATCGCAAGTTACTTCCAAATCTAAAGTCTAGAAAGTTAGATTTATGTAAGCATTGTCTGTTTGGAAGACAAAGTAAACAAAAGTTTAAAATAGGCAAACATACTAGTAAAGACATACTTGATTATATCCATTCAGATGTTTGGGGACCAACCCCTACAACTTCATATGGTGGTTCGTCTTATTTTGTATCATTCATTGATGAATTTTCTAGGAAGGTTTGGGTCTACATGTTGAAAAGAAAGTCTGATGTTTTTTCAATTTTCAAGCAGTTTAGAGCATTGGTAGAAAACAACAATGGTAGAACAATAAAGTGTTTAAGAACTGACAATGGTGGTGAATTTACTTCCAAGGAGTTTGACAGCTATTGCAAGGATGCAGGGATCGAGAGGCATAAGACCACGGTTTATACTCCTCAGCAAAATGGAGTTGCGGAACGCATGAACAGGACTCTTCTCGAGAGAGCAAGGAGTATGCTGAGTAATGCCGGGTTGCAGAAGGAGTTGTGGACGGAAGCGGTGGAAACATCTTGTTATGTGATAAATCGATCTCCATCGACGGCGATAGATTGTAAGATTCCGCAAGAGGTATGGAAAGGACACCCTTGTGACTATTCTAATCTCAGAGTGTTTGGTTGTGATGCATATGCTCTAGTGCCTAAACATCAGCGAACTAAGTTAGATCCAAAGTCAAAAAGGTATATCTTTGTTGGGTATGGTGTTGGAACAAAGGGATATAGATTGTGGGACCCTACTACCCGCAAAATCATCATCAACAAAGATGTAAAGTTCAATGAATCCACTCTTGTACAGTTAGATGTAGATAGTCGATTGAAACAAGATGATGTATCTGATTTTCAGCACATTCAGTTTGATAGCATTTCTAACGATAGTCATGATGACCATAGTTCAGATACTAGTCATGAACAGGTTTCTGAATCAGAATATGAACAGGGTTCAGGTTTAGATCATGAACAGGTCTCAGATACTGATCGGCAAGAAGTTCCTATAGGTGGTAGTCAGCCAATCGAGGAAGCGCCAGAAACATCCTTAAGGCAGTCGACAAGAATCAAACGACCACCGAGAAGGTATGATGATTATGTCACTTCTATTGCATTTACTGCTAATGACAATGAACCTCTGTGCTATCAGGAAGCAATAGAAGGTTCGAAAAGTGACAAGTGGAAAGCAGCCATGAAGGACGAAATGATGGCCTTGAATAAGAACGGAACATGGGATCTGGTGGAGCTTCCGAAAGGCAGGAAAACTGTGGGGTGTAAATGGGTCTTCAAGCTGAAATGAGGTGTGAATGATACGGAAGACAGGTACAAAGCGCAACTGGTTGCAAAAGGGTTTTCTCAGAAAGCTGGTATTGACTTTCATGAGATTTTTTCGCTAGTGGTTAAAATTGTTTCAATTAGAATTGTGTTAGCATTAGTGGCTTTATTTGATTTGGAGTTGCAGCAGTTAGATGTGAAGACTGAATTTCTACATGGTGATTTAGATGAGGAAATATATATGGAACAACTGGAAGGGTTTTTTCAGCATCGCAATGAGAAATTTGTCTGCAGGCTCAAGAAGTCATTATATGGCCTGAAGCAGTCGCCTCGGCAGTGGTATAAGAAGTTTGATTCTTTCATGTTGAGTCAGAAATATGTTAGAAGTGAATATGATCATTGTGTTTATTTTAAACAGTTGAATAATGGCATATTCATTATCTTGGTATTATATGTTGACGATATGCTTTTAGCAAGCAAAAGCATAGAAGAAATCAATAGGTTGAAGGCTCAGATGGCAAGGACATTTGATATGAAAGATCTAGGAGCAGCAAGACAGATTTTGGGAATGGATATTTTCAGAGACACGAGCAATGGTAAGCTATGGCTATCACAACAAAAGTATATTGAGAAAATACTTTTGAGGTTTGGTATGAATAACGTGAAGCCTGTGTCAGTCCCTTTAGCTTCCCATTTTAAGCTTTCTTCGAGTTTATGTCCTAATACAGATGAAGAAAAGTATTATATGTCTCGAATTCCATATGCCAATGTAGTAGGATGTTTAATGTATGCGATGGTTTGTACTCGACCAGATATTTCACATGTAGTTGGGGTTGTCAGCAGGTATATGGAAAATCCGGGTAAAGAACACTAATCAGCAGTGAAATGGGTGCTTCGGTATTTGAGAGGCACAAGTAGTTATTGTATCACTTACAATAAGAGTAGTGAATTTGTTTTCGGATATGTTGATTCCGATTTTGCAGGTGATTTGGATAAGAGAAGGTAAACATCAGGGTATGTCTTTACTCTTGCAGGTGGAGCTATTAGCTGGATGTCAAAGCTATAAAACATTGTTGCTTTATCCACTACTGAAGTAGAATACATTGTTGCTTCTCATGCTTGCAAAGAAGCGATTTGGTTGAAAGGTTTTTTTGGTGAATTTGGTAGGTTGCAGAACAACATCAAGTTATTTTGTGACAGTCAAAGTGCAATACATTTGGCTAAGAATCCGGCCTATCATAGTAAATCAAAGCATATACCGATCAAGTACCATTTTGTAAGACAGGTTATCACTGAAAGGGGAGTCTCTCTTGAAAAGGTGCATACAAAGGAGAATTGTGCAGACATGTTCACGAAACCAGTTTTGTTAGAGAAGCTACGCTAGTGTTTGGCTTCTCTTGGCTTGCAGAAAAGATAAAATAATAATAACAGGGCATCAGGCTAATTGTTGTCAAGGTGGAGATTGTTAAGATTTTTTGTTTGGAGTAAAATAGGCAAAAATCTCTATAGGTGACAACAATAGAAATTTTGTTGCTAGATTAACTCCAGTTTGTTGGGAGGGAGTTAATGCATCCTAAATTTAAGTTGAGAGGATTTATGAGGCAGTTAGATCCTCTTTGCTATATAACAGGCAACCATTCGGATTGTTTGCTATGAGGGTGAGAGTTTTGTGAGGATTTCATTATGTAATCTCCTGTTTGATTAATAAATTGCCAATGCCTATGTTGTGTGGACGTAGCCCAGATTGGTTGGGTGAACCACGTTAATTTCTGTGTCTTGATGTGCTTGATTTGTAAATGAATGAAAAATGTATCTATGACCTAATAGATGATAATGTAGCTAATGATATAAGGGAACAATGCTTCTTAGTGATTCTCAGATAAGTATGAGACCCCTATGCTTAGATTTGTTATTGACACCTATAGATTACATATTTGTGATATGTTTGATGAAATTCCTATCATGGCTAGTAGGGGTCTAGTCAATCCCTTATTCAATAATTGCATTTGTATTATCATTACCTTATTATCTTTCTATTTTGAAGGTGTCATTTAATTCTGG
This sequence comes from Pinus taeda, assembly GCA_000404065.3. Taxonomy (NCBI): domain Eukaryota; kingdom Viridiplantae; phylum Streptophyta; class Pinopsida; order Pinales; family Pinaceae; genus Pinus; species Pinus taeda. Next base: position 91,568 of record APFE030058377.1, read on the forward strand.
GTAGTGAATCTGGCTCTCGGCCTGAAAAAGTGCCTCAAATCCCAGGGAGGCTAGCACAACACTGAGAAAAGTAGCCTGTGGACTTTGGCATGCCATGTTGTCGGAGTGTCTAGAGCCCTATGGACGCTGGCATGCCTATAACAAGGGAGAGTCCGGGGATTAATTAGTCTAAAAACTTAGTGGGACCCAGGGGCTAATTGTTAGAAATGTTGGGATGGTTCTTGGGAGTCCTTTTGCTAGTGTGGAAGGTTCGTATGTTGTGTTTATGTCGATTCCAATTTCTTAAGTTTACATAGGACGTTGAATCCCATCATAGTAGCCTCTTGTCACATGTTTACCTTGGATGGGCATTTAGTTGGGTATATGTGGGAGGAGGATGCTATAGAGTGGTATCAGAGCATGGTTCACCCCTTGAACTGGATGGGAAGAATGTGTTTTTTCATGCATGGAAGTAGGTTGTATATGGGTTTGCTATGTATGCATGGTGATGGTGATTGTTATAGTTGTGTTTCCATGTAGAAGTTGATGTTGTTATTGTTAGAATGTGTTTTCCATGAATGCATTTCAGTGGCTATAGGTTGTTGTTCATGTATTTTTATGGTTATGGTTATGCATGCATAATAGGTTAGATATGTATTCTGAGGTAATTGTATGTAGTTGTTATGTTATAATTCTAATGTGTTGACTAAGATAGAGAAGGAGATGCAAACCAACAAAGTGAGGTTGCAACACTAAACTTTGGGGTAAGAGAAGATCATCATACATGTTTGTATGGTGGGTATGTGAGTATGTGGTTAATGGTTGTTATAATAATTAGGGTTACTTATATACATGGTTTTCATTTTAGTGTTGTTGTGGTTATAAGCATGGTAGATGCTAGTGAATCAGTGTGGTCGTATGCACATGTGTCGAATAGTTGCGAATGATAGTAACTTGTTTTCATATGAATTATTGTTGTTGATTTATGTTAGTTAACTTGATGATTAGGTTATATGTTGTTGATGAACATGATATATAACTTGTTGTTGTTATATGATAGTAACATGATGATTAGGGTTTTACATTTAAATATTGATGTTATATATATCATACTAAGTTGGATTTGTATATGCAAATAATTAGGGTTATGTGTTATCAGGAAAACTAGTTTCCATTTAGAGCTACTTGTCCCACTAAGATGGGTAGCTATCTTAGAAACAAACAAAATAAAGTCACTTGTGTATTCCTTTATGAGAAATAGATTAGAGAGAAGCAGAGAGTACCAATCTCAATCTTTCGCTTGGCTCTTTGCTTGTTTCCTCTCCCCTTTGACAGATCTTTGCCACTCCTTCCTTGTCCCACTTCAAAGAACACCTGTAGGGTCAAAGCAACATAATACCATCAAAGCATAGAGATCTATAACCATAAACAATATAGGATCAGATATATATTAACCATACAAATGCATATATCAGTACGAGATTTAGAAATATACAAGAATATGGAGGAAAACTCAAATAGCTTTATTGATAGAAGTAGTAGAAGAGAGGATTACAACCCATTGATCTAACCTAGCGCTATCCTCCCAGCATGAATGCCCTCTTCACCTCATGAAAAACTAGATCACCCAACACTATGATGTTCCATAGAGAAACCAACAACACTTCCTTACAAGGTACAAAATTCCAGCCTTTGGATCTCTAGGATGAGGGATCCATATATAGATATTTGTAGGAGGGTTAGTCAGCTTCTAGGTTTTTAATTAGTGTCATTTCTTTGATATTTCTTGATTCCTCTTGGAGATTTCATGATCTCTTACTCATCCCTGGGCGAATTCAAAGAGGCAAGTGTCATCTGAGCAGTTTCTAGAAGGTTCTCTAGGTTTCCACCTAGCAAACTGCCTCTGCCATTTGTCTACTCTCACCCATCACACCCTATAGAAGGGATTTTTAGTATGCATTGCACCCCCCATGTGCAATAGGTGAGATGCATCGCACCCTGACCATGGAGTAGGTGAGATGGTCCAGTTTTGACCAGTTCTGAGTAGTTTTTCAGGGAGAACTTCTAGGAGATGATGTAATCAGCTGACCTTGTTACTCTAGGGTGTGTAACAACACTTTTAAGGGCTTAGAAGCCCTTAGTTTATGGACATATGAGATTGGGGTTGCAGTGCCCAAATATGTCTATAACGGTTGCCCCCTAAAGCATGAGGTCGTAAATCTTCTGATGTCGGGTGAAATGCTTTATCATGAGGATCCGAGGTTTTTCGAATTGGAAGGTGACCTGTAATAAGATACAATACAATACATTATCTTCATAATATTTTCATGATCTAGCTAAGGCGGGCATTCCCATACTTAGCTTTATAAATTCATTTTCATGTACATTGGACAGACAACCGTCTGTGTGGTAGACTGATGATTCTGGTACAGTCATCATCCCTTAGCTTGGATGATTATCTGTGCAGCTATGATGTACATTTCATGTCTTTATTTTCCTGAATATATCACAGCCTGGATAGTTGAAACTAGATCCGGGGTCTTCAAACTCGTTCAATCTTCACCCGAAGTACAAGTCAATCCATGTGGAAGGATGTTCTAATGTCAAACATGGAAAGACATCGCCTGATTACCAACCAATGATGTAAGTTGTTAACAGGTGCGAGAGGAATCATCGATAACAATAATGACCCTCAAGGTATGGCAGTACAATTCACGTGGTGGATACTTGATTCGATGTTGAACACCACGTAAAATCTTCCAGTTGAAGGCCATTGATGTAAACCTATCGCTGGAAGTGAGAAACTTGCGATTGAGGTATGCAAGCTTCAAAGTATTGAAAGGGTTGTTCCTAAGTCATCTTCTTGGATAATGAGTTGATGTCGACAAGAAGTGACCTATTGTAGGAGGGCTTTAATGAATCCCACATCTACGACATGAAACGGGGCAAACGATTTTGTGGAGGTGAAAACGATCTGATGATACAAGGTTTAGGGTGGCGGTCATGACAGAATGAAGTGTGAAGGTATTGTAATGGATGAGATGTAAGATGGGTTGGTGAATTCTATGAGTGACTTCTCTTGAACATATTGGCGACACTGAAATGGATTGGTATCGTTAACCCCAAAAATGGATGGTACGAAGGACCAATGGTGATATGACCGGTGAACGGAATAACACAACTCGACTCAATCATGGTGATGGAGTGAAAGTGTCATGTTCAAGAACAACATGCTACCAATAAAGTTTCTTCAAGTTTTCTCCCCAATTTTTCCCCAGTCATTGCTGACTAGTACCTCTTTATTTTTATCAACCTTGAGGAGGATAACATATGCCTGTTCTATAATTTGGCCTTCCGGCAAACCCGTCGCTATGTTTTAACGAGCCCAGCGACAGTGAAACTCGCTCTTGTCTACATGGACAAGTTTGTTGCTATTGTTTTAACGAGTTTAACGACAAAGATAACTCAGTCCTTTTCGATTTTAGAGAGTCTGAAAAGAGACAAAAAGGAAACTCCAAGAATCCTTTTTCATAGTACAATCCCTTAAGTCCGAAAAAGTATAAAATAATACGAAAGGGATGACTTTTCGATAGTTTTAACGAGCCGAACAAGACAAGCACTTGATTTTTTTTTGTAATGATCCCTCAAGTCCAAAAGGATTAAAATCTAGAGGAGGGATGGAACTTCCAATCACTTTAATGAGCTGGAGAGGCCAATTGTTCAGCAATCTTTTCATATTTTACGAGTCAGATGAAAAGAGCTTAAAGGAGACTTGTTTTTTGAGGAATGAGTGATGTTTTTGGATAGTAGCTAGTTGTAGGTAAGGTTTGTAACTTTTCAATCACAACAATGTAAAGAAGATGGCTAATAGAATCGCTCGTTGTAGTTTTTCCTCAAAAGGGGTAAACAATCAAATGGAGGCATATGATCGGCTAAAAAAGAGTGGAGGTGATGGTAAGAACATGACCAAGGCTCAAAAGCTGATGATTATGTGATCGCAATGGTTATTTACCAAAGGATGGGTTCATTTTTTAATGAGCTTAAACTCTGGGGGAACATATGCTCATTGCTAGGTTTATTTTTTTAATGAGCTTGAACTTCACATAAAACTGCTCGTGCTAGTCATATAATAAGGGTGTCTCATCGATAGGTTCATTTTTTAGGGAGCTTTCCCCATTCGAAACTTTGCTCCGGAGCCTTTTGTATGCAAGCTAGGAACGACCAACCTACGAGTTTAAAGGGTTAAGAATATAAAAACTAAGAAAATAAATGGTTTCTTTTTACTTGCATGCAAAAAGGTTTGCATGCCCCCAGGTATAGAGAAGTAGAGTTTCCAAGTAACCATACAGAAGTTCTTACATCAGCAAGATGGTTCCACCTGCGTAGTAGACAAAAACACTTCCTTGGCTTTGTCCATCAAAATGGACAAAGGTGATTCCAGTTCCAATCACCTAACCTTTGATGAGGGAATCCTATTCCAGTTTAATCCCATTTTCATAAATGGACAGGTGTGTCAGACTAGTCATATATCCTCCATAGAAACCTACCCTATACCTAAAGTTTTCTTTTCAAAGCAGACTAGGGTGCATGCCCCCTCGGTTTAGCCACATTCACCAAATCACTCACGTTCATCAAGTGGATTGACTGGAGATTTATGAGACATTCCTTGTGCAAAAAGACCAGTTAGGTATGGCATTTGACTAGTAGCTATGCTTGAACCAGGGAATGAAAGCTAGTCTACGAGCTGGACCACTCTGCCTTCATGCAGAAAACACATCACTCGAAAGAGAGGAAACAATAGCTCCCATGCTATAAATGTGGTCACGCCCAAGTAGTAGATTTTAATCTAAAGGCCCTTGGACTACCATCACATTCAGGTAAATGGTTTTCCTTCTCAAAGTTATAAGCAAACTTGGAAGGATCCCTAACGGTCGACTGGTTCCTTAGTTGAAGCCCGTCAGATTTCGAATCTCAGGCAGAAGCGATGGCGAACCAAGCACTTTCCAAGCAGTTGAGGAAAGGATACCCACAGAAGCCCCTTCATCTATGATAGTACCAATCATGACCATTCTATAAGCTTGCACTATGATTCAGAATGGTACATTAGATGGTAGGCAGGGTCTGCTTAGTAGATTCCAATCAAAGGAAACAACTAGGTTGCTTGGAGGAGGGACCAAATAAAGGTCGGGTAAATTTCTGATTAACTTCCTTCCTGCAGTAAAGGAATGGGTAGATTGCCCCCATGTTCATCAGATTTTGTGTTGATGAAAAGAATTTGAACAGTGTCATTCTCATTCTCTTTGGTAACTGTATCATCTGAAGGTAGACCTTTTGAAGTGTCGACTGCTGTCTCAACTTGTTGACCTTGGTCCTGTGTGGACTCAGAGGGTCTATATTCAATGATAGATGCTTCGACTAACCACAAGGGTGTGCCAGTCGGATTTTCAACTAGTGATCGACTTGGCAAGAGTTTCTTGTATCCAAGAGGAAGTTGTAGTGGTGAAGCAAGATGGTTATCCAAGACTCTTTCAGCTTCATCTAGGAAGAGACAATGGTGGATGGCATGATCACCTTCACACAATCTACAAGGAATTTTAGATCTTCCTTTTTGTCCATTGACTTCGTTTTCACTAGTTGATAGTGTACTTTCAACATGATCATCAGAGGTTGAGGACACCAGATTGTGCAAGCGGGGAGACCAGTCCCTTAAGATCCATGGGATGTAAGGACAATCTTGATGATAGTGGTCTCCCTTGCAAATGACACATGGAGATTTAGGTTTGGATGGTGTAGTGTGTGGATTTTCACCAGATGATGCATCGTTTCCCCCTTTTATTGTTAGCTTCTTCTTCTTCTTCTCCTTCCCTTTCTTCTTCTTCTCAGTTACTTGGTTTCTGGTTTTACTAGCTTCACCAAGCGAAGAGGAAAAAGGAGAGGGAGAAACAAACAAAGTAGAAGGTTGGGGGGTAACTCTAGTATCATCCAATTGTTGATTTGATTACTCAAGAATCATGGTTCTTTGAACGATAGAGGTTGAGAAAAGCCATACTAGCAGGCCAATTGTCAGTCCTGGAAGGGACAATGTGGCCATATGAGGTGCACCAACATCTCCCTAAGAGGAGAGGGGACTAGGATTCCCCACAAGGGGAAATACTTGGTTGGTGGACTCCATTTTCTCAACCTAAGACCAATGAGGGAATAGTGACGTTATTCCAATTAAAAAAAAAATTATGACGCTTTGACACAACTTTCTTTTTCAATTTTTAAGAGTCGAGAAAAAGCTAAAGATGACTCTAGTCACCTTCGATTTTTAATGAGCCTCAAGTGACAAGTGCTCAGATGGACATTTTCCTTTAACGATTCTGGAAAGGAATGAAAGTGACTACTCTAGAAATCTGGATATAGGGATTACCAAACAAATTGCAAAACTGCAGAATACTTTTGATGGTACGGCATTCAATCTTTCTGAATGCTGTGTTTAGTGCATTGCAATTGATAGGGCGGCAGATACGGCTTCCTAAGTATAAAGGATATAGCCTATTGTGGTCTCCCAATATGTACTCGATGGTACGTGGGAGCACAAGTCCGTACTGGCACTTGTCATCTCAAAGAGGAGGAATCACCCAACCTACGATGAAATTGATAGTTACCAGGCTTTATGACACCAGAATACGTCTCTAGCCTAGACTTCTAAATGTTGTGCGTTAGGTTCCAAAGCGTTTTTATGTTTATTGAAATTTATTTTATAGTTGATCGTTCTTGAGAAGTTTGCCTTTAAGGTTCATTGCGTGATGTAGATATACAATTCATAAATATGCAATCTAAGATGATAAAAAATCGTTTATTTTCTTTTTGCAATGAAAATCCTAGCTACTAAGGAAAGAGAAGTGAAATTCTTTCAACATAGAGCAGAGAGCACACACTAAGATGCACTTTCCTAAATCAATTTCCACAAGCAGTATAAATGCAAATGCACATGCATGTATTTGTTTTCCACTTTCTTAATGTGTGAATGACAAAAAGAATGCTAAGTATAGATCTGAACTATTTTTCTTTCAAAGCGATAGTACTAATAATTTTCTTTTCAAAAAATGAAAGGAAAACTAGGATGACACTTTGCGATTTTGAATTGAAAACTGATTTTGACACTTGAAATACTATTAATTCAAATCAAATACAAAGGAAAAAGTGTAATTGACTATCAAAGAGAGAAGGATTCTTTTGTTTGACTGAAAATGACACTTGCGACACTTTCAAATCAAAAGATGTCAGTTCGATTAAGCTATTGTTTGCAAAGGAGAACTGTAAATGACAAAAAATACATAAAAACATTCATAACTCTTTATGCAATGGAGGCTGAATAATGCAAAAGAAGGGAGTTTCAACAGTGATATACTGATCACAGACAACAAAACTACTAAATAAAGCTCAAGACAATGAAGAGAGAACCAAAATCTGGAGGCAGAGACAGTCTTACCCAATCATTGCACCTATAACATAGGGAAACAAGGATGCATCTTACCTGTAGGACACGGGAGGTGCGATGCATCCAGACTGCCAATGAGAGACAGTGAAATGGTCTAGGGACAAGACTAGGTTTGGTTTTTGCTCACAGTTTGTAGCTTAGTTCATGGATTTAGGCTGAGCTAATGATAGGAAGTAAACACAAAGCATAGGGGATGATCTAATGAGGTTACTTGAGCTACCACTAGGGCACTTAGGATGTTTGCAAGTCAGATGTTCAGTTCTTAAACTAACTCAGATATTGACTAAAGCAGCATTGATCTACTTTGTAGTTGCATAGAAAAAGTAGTTCGAAGGCTAGTTGTCTTAACTTCAGGCTCCATCTGTAGTTTATAAAGAAAACAAATAGAAGCAAGCGAACAAGCTATTCACTCCCCAGTGGAGTCGCCATTTTGTTCTCAGGAAAACTAGTGTCCATTCAGAGCTGCTAGTCCCACTAAGATAGGTAGCTATCTTAGAAACAAACAAACTTAAGTCACTTGTGTTTTCCTTTATGAGAAATAGATGAGAGAGAAGCAGAGAGTACCAACTTCAGTCTTTCACTTGGCTCCTTGCTTGTTTCCTCTCCCCTTTGACAGATCTTTGCCACTTCTTCCTTACTTGTCCCACTTCAAAGAACACCTGTAGGGTCAAAGCAACATAATACCATCAAAGCATAGATATCTATAACCATAAACAATATAGGATCAAATATATATTAACCATACAAATGCATATATGAATACGCGATTTAGAGATATATAAGAATATGGAGGAAAACTCAAATAGCTTTATTGATAGAAGTAGTAGAAGAGAAGATTACAACCCATTGATCTGACCCAGTGACATCCTCCTATCATGAAAGCCCTCTTCACCTCATGAAACACTAGATCACCCAACATTATGATGTTCCATAGAGAAACCAACAGCACTTCCTTACAAGATACAAAATTCCAGCCTCTGGATCTCTAGGATGAGGGATCCATATATAGATATTTGTAGGTGGGTGAGTTAGCTTCTGGGTTTTTGATTAGTGTCATTTCTCTGATAGTTTTTTATTCCATTTAGATATTTCATGATCTCTTACTCATCCCTAGGCGAATTCAGAGAGGCAAGTTTCATCTAAGAAGTTTCTAGAAGATTCTCTGGGTTTTCACCTAGCAAACTGCCTCTGCAATTTGTCTACTCTCACCCATCGCATCCTATAGAAGAGATTTTCAGTATGCATCGCACCCCCTATGTGCAACAGGTGAGATGCATCGCACCCTGACCATGGAGCAGGTGAGATGGTCCAGTTTTGACCAGTTCTGAGTAGTTTTTCAGGGAGAACTTCTGGGAGATGATGTAATCAAATGACCTTGTTCCTTTAGGCTGTGTAACAACACTTTTAGGGCCTTAGAAGCCCTTTGTTTATGGACATATGAGATTGGGGTTGTAGTGCCCAAATATGTCTATAACATTATGACATTCAGGTATGGGTTAATATGAGGTGATATTATGTCGTACTAATATATACTATGTATGCATATGTGATTATTATGTATGAATGATAATTGTTTATGAGCTTATGATGTGAACAGATTAGCTAGTAGAAGTTATGGATATCATGATCTTATTTGTGTTTGATTTGATATGTTGTGAATTTATATCATTCTAATCTATATTGCCTACCTTGAGATACATTATGGTATGAATTTTCTCATGTCATATATTTGGTGATTGACTGTTTCATTATGTCATCTATTTGGTGTTTTAGTGTTGGGTGTCTATTATATCATCTATCTATTATTGAATGTTTGATTAATTACATCATATGAGTATGTGTATGTATGATTGCATCAAGAAATGATCTTGTTTTAAGACATTTTCACTCACACATATGTGTTGAGATAGCTTATATGTACTTGAGTGTAAGTAGGTGAGAGTGGTAGCATTATGTCTAATGACTGAGTTGAATATGGATTATGACATGATTGTTAGTCTTAGTAAAGGTTGATTTCAAATTTACAGATGTGATTGTCTTGATTGTTGGAACATGTCGTTGACATGTGAACAATTGCATGAAACATGTTTGGTATTATTGTAACATGGTAACTATTGATGTGTTTATATAATTAAAAGTTGGGTGATGTGATAATACACAGTAAGCCTTGATTGCAACAAGGTAAAAGGATACACGAAGGGAATTGGACAAGAATTTGTTTGGCTATGTTTGCAAACCCTAATTCCAAATGAATGAGTCATTTGCATACCAGAAGTATTCTTAACCCTAATTTGCCTAAAATTATGTGGATACGTTCTAGATTCATGGACATGTATTTGATAGGTATAACAGTTGGTGTCTAGTTATAGTTATATGTGTCAAGGGAATTGGATTCCCTTGATACATGGAACAAATGTGCTCAGTTGCAAGGAACCTGGGCACAAAAGGCAAGGTAATTGATGTATTGTTATGTTTATTTATGCACTGGCAGTTGTCCTTTTATGGCAGTATGATGCAAGGAATTGCATGGAAAGGATAGTGCCATGAAGTTGTGAAGAAAGATCAGTTTGGGCTTTTCATCAAGCTTTGGTAACCATGGGAATTGAGTCATAGTGATTGTTGCTAGTATTGTGCTTTTTATCTTTTTTGATTTGTTGAGCTTGATTTGTGGCTTTGTTTACGTGTGGTGTATAGGAATCCCACTTTGTTTCAAGCGTCGTGTTGTTATTGGTTTTCTCTTGCTTGCTTCCTTGTATTTCCTTTTATGTTTTAAAAGCCTTGGAAATTGGTTGGGAAATAGGAAAGTTAATGGAGCTTAGGGAGAGATGAATAAAACCTAGTAGGTAGTGTAAGACTCAAATCAAAGCATGAGTAAGGGAAGTTGAAGGTAAGAATATGACAATTTATTCGTTCAATCCATTGGTGTAAATGGGTAGTGGAAATATAGTCATGAGAAAGGTAAGAAGAAAATTGAAGTAAATGGATCTGAGGCTTCACATGCCTTGGCTATGTTGGGAAAGATTATTGTCAATGTTGTGAATGTTGTGAATAGATAAAGTGAGTTCCCTTAACCTTGGCCTTATGATATCTGGTAATTATGTTTTGATCATAATTGCTTCATGTTAATATTTATATGCATAGTGTTCATAAAAATTTTGGCTATCTAAAACATCATCCATTGAAGAAGTGAAAGAAATATTAGTGTAGAAAATTACTATTCTTGATCCTTCTAGATAATCATGTATCGACAAATCAAAACAAGCCGATGTAATCATTATTATTTACACAATGTGCAATCAAATTAAGCTGATGAAAAAATAGATATGCATATTGTAGCTTCACAAATAGGTAATCAAAACAACGTAGTACTCCTAATAATTTAAGTTCCAAATTCAGAAAATGGTTCTTACTTCTTCTTCAAAGGACAGGAAAAAAGCGTTAAAATATATCAGAAGTCGATTGTGTCAGCCTATTGCTGATCACTGCAAAAATAAGAATAAGAATATGAATGAAAGAGAAAGAATGAAAAAACATGGAGTGTGGTTACTTGGAATACATATTAAATTTGATACAAAACAAAACTAACAATGAACAAGTAAGTTGACATGACTTACAAGGTTTTAAGTTTTGGAAGCGATGTTATCTATTGCAGAATTTTTCCACTCAACTAATTGTGGTCGACACGACTATTCAATCAATTATATATGTAACAACTGCCATTAACTGCACCCTTAATAGAACTAAGTGGTAGTAATGAGAAATATATTGTAGTGTTGTGCCCTATTTATTTTTTCAACACGAAAAAAGCTAAATTTATATTAAATTTCAATATGCAGAAAAATAGTACATCATAAGACTATATGGGGATCACATGATATCGTTGTATAAGCGAATCAAACCAAAAACTTGTGGGTGATCTAATTAAACCCGATATTACACACCTTCATCAATGTGTATAGTATGTTTAGATTTAGATTAAGACATAAATATGGGGCATCAACAGTAAAACATGGATGAATATAGCTAAATAACAAAAAGTAGAAGCGAAATTCTAAGTTGTGGAGTCTAGATGCATACCAGATTGACGTCGAGGTGAAGAAATATTTATGTACCCGGCATGATAAATTCCTTGGAATACATATTAAATTTGATACAAAACAAAACTAACAATGAACAAGTAAGTTGACATGACTTACAAGGTTTTAAGTTTTGGAAGCGATGTTATCTCTTGCAGAATTTTTCCACTCAACTAATTGTGGTCGACACGACTATTCAATCAATTATATATGTAACAACTGCCATTAACTGCACCCTTAATAGAACTAAGTGGTAGTAATGAGAAATATATTGTAGTGTTGTGCCCTATTTATTTTTTCAACACGAAAAAAGCTAAATTTATATTAAATTTCAATATGCAGAAAAATAGTACATCATAAGACTATATGGGGATCACATGATATCGTTGTATAAGCGAATCAAACCAAAAACTTGTGGGTGATCTAATTAAACCCGATATTACACACCTTCATCAATGTGTATAGTATGTTTAGATTTAGATTAAGACATAAATATGGGGCATCAACAGTAAAACATGGATGAATATAGCTAAATAACAAAAAGTAGAAGAGAAATTCTAAGTTGTGGAGTCTAGATGCATACCAGATTGATGTCGAGGTGAAGAAATATTTATGTACCCGGCATGATAAATTACTGAAATACTCATCATCCAGACCTCATGTTGAGAGGAAAGTCCTTTCTTCGATAGAGCATCAGCCACCTTGTTTTTTTCTCTGTCAATATGGGCTATAGAGTAATCCTTTCTGTAGTTCCATATTGCCTCAATTTTGTTTAGCCATCCTGTTAAGTTTATGTTTTTTATGACTTGAATAGACTGAACATGATCAATAATCACCTTTGAAGCCCCATAAATTTGCAACTCCTGAATGTTGAGAAAATCATAGAAGGATAGAAGGCCCACTAGCGCCATAATCTCAACTTTTTTATTGGATCCAACACCTCTGTTCCAATATATTTCAATCTGCTACCCCTCCATAGGAATGATATAAACACCACATGCACAGTTTCCCTGTTGAGTTGCCCCATCAAAATAGGCTCACGGGACACCAAAAGGTTCCATAGATAGAGCCTTCTTCCCACTTCTACCCAGTTTATGTTTGGAGAGATTTAGAGCGTTGTATTGATAGAGAATGGATTCAAAAAATGTAAAATGATTTTCCATTTTTTATTTAAATATACCCACATTCTGCCATTTCCATATGGCCCATAGGTACAACAAAGGAATAGGCCTCCAGTCAATGTTCATGTCGCCCCACCATTCAAATGCTTCCAAAATAGAGGGGAAGGTGAATCTGTTGATACCAAAGTGGACAACCAACTTCTACCATATCATCGGTGATTGGGGATAGAGAAGAAAAATATGTAGGTTGTTCTCAATATTTGATCTGCATAGGGGGCAAATAGCTGGCCCACTCCAATTACTTTTTAGAGATTTTTCCATGTAAGATTCTTGTTGTGGAAGACTAAGCAAGCGAATAATATAATATTGAGGGGGTAGCCTATTTTCCATAAGGAGTGTGGGAACATGTGTGTCATATGTATGGATTCTGTGAGGAGGAGTTGTAGACAGATGTGCTTAACAAACACTGAAAGCTCTACCACCAAGCGCCTTCCATATGAACGAAAAAATTCCTCTGTCCCGCATAGCTGAAATGGCTAGGTTCCATTGGACCTCCAGTGCATCATTAATACCTATCTCACTTGTCGTCTTCCATATTGGAATGGCACCCTCCCATTTGCGGATGGCCTTGTCCTAGAAAATAATCCCTTTATTGCGTAATGCCTCAAGTAACTGATGAGAAATAGGAATTGTCCCATCCTCCCCTACAATGGTGTCCAGGCCAATAATTATTTTTTTCCCAGACTGAAATTTCCATATCAGATTTTGAAGGAAGAAGTGCTCTATTTTCTGAAAATTTGTCCAAATAGCAGAACCCCAAGAGGTTCCAATGGTGCCATGCCTAAACCAGAAAGTGATGTCTCTATTATCCATATGTTTAGACATGATGGCCTTGCTCCAAATAGAATCCCCCAAAATAACCTTCCACATGGATTTACAAAGGAGTGCTTTTCGGAATAGATTTAGGTCCATGATACCATAACCCCCCATATTTTTTGGATGAGCCAGCATAGAGAGTTTTGTTAAATGAAATTTTTTCTACTCTCTATGACCTCCCCAGATGAAATTAGCAGTTAGCCTATTAAGGCAATTGATTATGGATGTAGGAATGAAGAAGAGATGTGCCCAATAGACCATAATTTGAACCACGACCACCTGGGTCAAAATTGCTCGACCAACAATAGACATGGATTTGTATTCCCATCTGGCAATTCTCTTGTAAAATCTATCGAGAATCCATGTCCAATCAGTAGTGGAGTAGCCAACAGGTTTTAATTTATAACCAAGGTATTACAGCCCATCCTTGATAGGAATTGCTTTAATATTGAAAAGTTGGGAGAGGAAGGAAATAATATCACCATGAATGTTCTCTAGGTAAAAGGATGATTTGCCCTCATTTATACACATCCCTATAGCCTTTTGAAACTTCCATAATATTTCATGTAAACATATCCATGATTATTTACAAAGCATCACTGATAGAAGGATGTAGTCAACAAATAAACTACGAGATATGGAAATGTCCTCGCTAATAGGAAGTGGACGACATCTATTTTCATGGACCACCCTTTTAATGTGAAGACTCAAAGAGTCCATGACAAGTATGAAAAGAAGAGGAGACAAGGAACAACCCTGCCGCAAACCTCTGGCAGCCATGAAAAATGGGGTTGGAATATCATTTATAAGGACAGCGTAATTAACATCCACAACACATGCCATAATCCAACTGGAACATTTGCCATTAAGGACAATTTTAGCAAGAAGGCATCTAATAAATCCCCAGTCTATACAGTCGTATGCCTTTTTTAGATCTATTTTTAATAATGCAGCATCAATCTTCCTGGCATGCATGGAATGGAGACATTCTTATGTGAGACCTACAGCCTAAAATATATTTTGATCCTTAAGGAATCCATGTTTTTTAGGGGTCAAGTGAATTGATAATATATTTACACAGGGATATGGGCCTATAGTCCATAAATGAGAGAGAGTCCTTCTTTTTAGGAATTAAAGTTATAAATGTAGAGGAAATATTTCGAGATATATATCCATGAATCCTAGAATCCTCAACCATTTTCAAAATATCGATCTTGAATAGGTTAAAGAAATGTAAGAAAAAATCTATAGTCCACCCATCTGGACCAGGGCATTTATCTTTTTGAAACGATTTCATGGTAGCCAATAGCTCCTCCTCAGAAACCACAGAATAAAGAAGATTGTTCCGATTCACATTAAACATGGTAGGATACGGTTCAATATCCCAAAAAATGTCCTCAATATTGCAGCCACCATTCTAGCTATAGGCTTCTCAGAAATATTTAACAGCTTCCTCAGAGATCTTTTCCTGAGATGTGTATGATATGCCTTCCTCATTCTTAATTTCCCAAATAGTATTTGCTTCCCATCGCTTATTAGCAAATCTATGGAAAATTATCGTATTTTTGTCACCTTCCTTGAGCCATAAAGCTCGGCTCTTTAGACACCAGGAAGCTTCTTCGATTGATAAATTTTTTTGTTTTCTTTTCTCCAATTCCCATATTTGAGATCGAATTTCCTGAGGCATACAATGAGCTTTAAAGAGAACATATAATTCTTCCATTTTCTTGATTATTTCCTATAGATCCACCCTATTGGAGATCGATTTTTCACGTTGCCACCTTTTGACCCCCTTCCAAAGGACAAACAAATGATCTAAGAAAGATTGGTGGAGATCCTAATGATTCAAGAATGAGGGGGAATGCCATGACTCGTGTATGAATTTGTTGAAGTGGTCATCCTCAAGCCACACTCGATTAAATTTGAAGGGATAACCATACCTGTGACCAAAATGATTCCATTGTATAGAAATGGACCTATGACCCAAAATGAAGCTGTGAATAATCTTCACCGATGGGTATCCAAATCTGTCGATCAATCTATCATGTATGAGAAATCAGTCAAGTCTCTTTGCAAGGAATGCATCATTTATCCTCCCATTATCCCATGTGGAACCCATTTTTATAGGCTGAACATCAACAAAGTTATGCTGAATGATAGCATCACAAATGAAACAACCCACTTGGTCATTTTTCTGCCTCTTCTCCATATTTCATCATTGCACAAAGTACAATTTAAATCCCCGCTCATCAATAGAGAATCAAGATCAAGAAACTCAGATGAAAAAAAATGATCCCAGAAGGGAGATCGATCTTTGTAAAGGGTGTATACATTTAATATGTGGACAGGCCCCAAAGATCCCCTGAGGTAGGCAAGAAGAAGGATGTCAGCAAAGCACTAAAAAGCAACCACCGAGATCCATTTTAGATCCCATATAACTGCCAGACCCCCAGATAGTCCAGCAACACTTGTCGTAGTTATATGCCATGTGGGGAACATATGTCTGAAATATGATATTGATTCATGACTATCATGCATAGTCTCTTGGATAAGAAACATCTTTGAATTTGTGGAGCAAAAAAGTTCTTTAAGGGCCAAAAATTTTGGGCCTGCCCCAAGACCCTAAATATTCATCGAGAGAATACTAATCATTTTGGCACCTCCCCTGGCCTTTCTACTCTAAGGTGCCTAATATTAGAGATATCCTCAACAAAAATTTCAAAGATAGCGATGTCAACAAGGGACAGGTCCTGAATAGACATTTTGGGTCTTCCTTTCCTGCCCCTGAAATTTCTACTACCCCGTTTTTTTTGCGCCTAACAGTAATATTATCAGCCGAAGTAGGACTGATAATATTGGATGGAAATCGATTCAGAAGATGGACAATTAGTGGATGAAGATTCATGGATTCACATTTTTAGAAGGAGATCCATGTCACAATCAAAAGTATTTATGGGTGAGGATTTAGGAGAATTTAGAGGAGTAATTGATATACAAGGGGCTTTTCCTTTGGGGTCATTCATGGGATTTGGAGGGGGGGAATGGGATCCTTGGGTGGGGGATTGTGGATGAGGGGAGATTGGGGAGATGAAGAAATATATGTAATGTGAGAGGTATATGGAAAATTCTGAGAGGGCCGAGGAACAGTGGGTTGGGGGAGAAATAGCAAAGTCTGGACCAGGCTCAGGAAGCGAAGGAATAATGGAAAACATTGTCTGATGAGAAAAAGGGAAACTATAAGACGGGTCCAGGGATTTAGCAATGGATGATGATTGAGGATGGCTCCTGTCCTCGATAATAGGACTATGATGATTACAGATGGGATCAACAGAATGAGAGCACACGAGTGGCACACTAGAAGATCGCCTCGGGGAATTCCCATGAAGAGAAGCTAGATAGGCCATCAAAAAATTGAGGCCATATAAATTCTTCAAATGAATATGGAAATTGTGATCATCAACTATATTTTAATATAGGAATATTTTCATAATGCTTCTTCACTTTATGTCTACCACCATGACGGTGAGGGCATTGTGATATAAGGTGGCCAGTTTTTTGACAAATAGAACATCTGAACGACACACCCCAATAATCCAGCCTGTACTGAATGTTGGACGTATCTCATGAAAGGTCAATGAACTTTGGGAAGCCCACTCTATATTCTTTTTTAATAAGAATCCAAGAAACCCACTTGTCCTTGGCTCCGATGCATTTAGGGTCAACATAGATAAAACGTCCAATAGCGTTTCCAATTTTCGCCAGTGATTCCTTAGTGCAAAGTTCAATTGGCAGGCCCAACGACTTAAGCCAGATATAGTTGTTTTGGGGGGTGCATCAGAGAAGACTGAAACCAATAAACCATTTATGCAAAGCAAGAAAGCTTTTGTCTCAAACCCATGGAATAGCTAGGATAATTTCCAAATCACGGACCCAAAGAAAATGAAGGTTGTACCAATTGTTCATTAGGCAAACGATGGTTGGGATATATTTCGGGAGGGTAGTCCATTTAGAAGCAATCCAGGTATAAACTTGGGCGTCTTCCATAGTTGGAAAATGCCATCTACCCACCAGAGCCTGCTTTTGTAAACTAGCAATTCGATCAGATAAAAAAGGTCCGTCCAGGTTGATAGCATCAGCGGGAGGAGATGTTTTAACAGGACGTGGATTCTTACGGCGCGTCGGAAAACCCTGTCTGCCACGCTTAGGATCCTGTTGGGGGGAGCATTGAGGGGAATAATATCATCCACCAGAGTGGCTTTCCAAGCATTTTTGAGTTCTGATCTGGTAAAGGACATCTCTGCAGAGACATGGAAGATGCGTTGGAAAGAGAATCCATAAAAAAAGGTAATGAATACAGCCCTATCAGATACTGTTACAATAATCTAGGCTTTCCAGGCAGTTTTGAGTCCTGATCTGGTAAAGGACATCTTTGCAGAGACATGACAGATGTGTTGGAAAGAGAATCCATAAAAAAAGGTAATGAATACAGCTCTATCAGAGACTGTTACAATAATCCTGGAAAAGATAGAGAAAAAGGACAAAGGACCTCCAGGAATAAATGAAAAGTAAAAACATTAAGAGTCAGACAGACTAATGGTCAATACTAAATAAAGGCTCAAATAAGGGAAAAGGTACAAAAGATGAAAGAGCCTGGATATAGTAAGAATGACGGCCTACGGACCCATAAAAATTTGGATATCGAATCTCAAGAAACTTCCCATTCTGACACCGGACAGGAAGGATGGACAATGTACAGACGTACATGAAAAACTTCATAGATGGTGGAATTCATTCAATGAGAAGGGGAAAAAACCAAATCAACTTACGTCATGGCCAACCTTCAACTGGAAAGGAATTCAAACCAAAAATCTTGTGCCGGAAAAACCAGAAAACACCATGGGTAGGAGAAGGAAGAATTTAGGAAGAAATGTCCAGGCAAATAATGCAACAACAATAGAATTCACAGATACACCACCATGGTCCAATATTAATTACTAAGTCAGTGTAGGGTTTGGTTATAACAATATATTGCTTGAGGTTATTAATGGTAACCCATAATCAATTGAGAAAATCAGTCCAGAACATGTGAGCCTGATAAGAGGAAAAGGAGACCAAGATATAAACTGATGCAAATAATTTATGAAATTAGGATAAAAACGCAACCCCCGTAATACAATATCAAGGTTGAAGGACATAGAGCAGACTTAATATAAAAAACACATACTTCCAGGATAAGACTATGAATGCCATACTATAATATCAAAATACAGCCTGAACCAGTGTAAATATTAACATCTAAAAATATAATTGATAGCTGTAGTAAATAAGAGGCCTTAAAAAAGTACTAACCTCTACCACCGAGATTCCTCTGAGGGTGAGAGCACCACCTAGACCATAGGCACGAACCAGCACCAGGCCTCAAACTCGATATGGGAAAGTCGAACGACCCATATAAAATTGAAAAGCCAGGAGAAGGATTAAGAGCACAGAAGTATGGAAATTTTTAGGCCGTTGTCATTATGAAAGAAAACTCAATAAACGATAGATAACTGTGTCCTAGGAGTGAAATAACTAGGGGCATTCAAAATGACAGTTATACCACGACAGAGAGCCAAGAATGTACATGAGCTTCGCCGCGGAGGGGCATGCGAAGAAGAAAGAGGGGCCAAACCTTGCACAGATGCTAAGTGAAGCTATTATAAAGCGGAAAGATTTACCTGAGAGTATAATACGTCACTGAAATAGGAGTCGAAACGTTATGCATCATGCAAGCATGCAGGCCAAGCAGTGGACAGGTGGAGAAAAGTGGGAAAGTATCGATAAGTAATGTGGCTCGGCTTGCAAATACCACATCAACGTTCAGTGATTGGAGCAATTACCGGCACGGTCAGAAATACGCTAGTTGGTCGAAGAAATGGCACACATCCCAAGTTGGTCTCCATCGTGGCGCTCTCACACTCGGCACTCTCTCTTCCCTCCTACATTAATACATAACCTCCGTGCAATACCCTATTTATATATGCACACGTAGACAAAAAAGAATTTCTCTGATCACAAAATAATGGTATTTTAAATAAAATTACTGAAAATGCCAAATTATGCTTTAAAAAACATACAGGGTCATAAGAGACTTCAAATTCTCTAATTTAGTATAGGCCATATAATTGAAACAATATCCAATATTTCAAAATTCTGACTAGAAAATTGCAATGCACGTACTCTAACCAAACCCACCATCAGAATCAAAAGATACACATGCAGCTGAAAAGAAGCTAGCCACGTCACCGCTACAAGAATGAGGAATTTCCATAGGGAACGCATTGTCAAAGAAGCTTCTAGCACTTTATGTGAATAAGTGAAAGCCAATTTGTGACGCTTGCTTCTTTTCCCTTATCTTTTATAACCATAACAATTTTTTCTTCTCTTTTATAACAATAACAATTTTTTTGTGTTTCTTGTTTCTCTTCTCTTCTCTTCTTTTTTAGCAGATACAGAATGAGTCTCAACATGAAATAGGAAGATGAGAGTGAGGAGTCTAAAATGGCATAATTAAAAAAAACTCATTATATTGTAAATGTTGAATTTTTTTTGTAATAAATTTAAATATTGTTATAAAGGGATGTCGATAGAAGAGTGGACACAGTTATATCAAAAGGAAAAGAGAAAAACAAAATTGTGCCTCTCATATCCAATATTATTGAATGTTAGATTTTAAGCTTCTGTGGTAGTGTTTTGGAGTAGCATGATCTCGATTATCCACAGTATTATATTCATTCTGTCGACGTCTCGAACCCCAAAGGGGGTCCATCATCAAGACTAAATTTGATAGAATATGAATGATAGTTCCTTGAGAGAAGAATATTTTGACTAGAGTACAAATAAACCTAGAACTTGATAAATTTTTATATAGAAGCCGACCCTCATATATATATGAATTCATGGAAGAATGATTTCATTGTTTCTACATTGTTTCAGAAATTATAGGTCGACAGTTCTCCTCTCAATTTTTATCCTTAAGATTTTGAGAAGATAGATCTCATTCCATGTATCCCCTCCATACAGGGAAGTTATGTTAGATTTTAAGGTTATATGGTAGTTTTTTGGAGTAGCAAGATCCGGATTATCCGTAGTATTATGTTCATTCTGTTGATGTTTCAAACCCCAAAGGGGGTCCATCATTAGGACTAAATTTCATAGAATATGAATGATAGTTCCATGAGAGAAGAATATTTCGACTAGAGTATAAATAAACCTAGATCTTGATAAATTTTTATATAGAAGCCGACCCTCATATATATATGAATTCATGGAGGAATGATTTCATTGTTTCTACATTGTTTCAGAAATTGCAGGTCGACAGTTCTCCTCTCAATTTGTATCCTTAAGATTTTGAGAAGACAGATCTCATTCCATGTATCCCCTCCATGCAGGGAAGTTATGTTAGATTTTAAGCTTTTGTGGTAGTTTTTTGAAGTAGCATGATCCAAATTATCCATAGTATTATGTTCATTTTGTCAATGTTTCGAACCCCAAAGGGGGTCCATCATCAAGACTAAATTTGATAGAATATGAATGTTTCATGATAAACTACAATGAAGGAATTTCAAACAAGTTAGGGGTTTTATATCAATATACGTCCCTCGAGAACAATTTTGTTCTATTGTGAAAGTTGTATAAGATGAGGATGAATGATGGATAACCAATGAAAGATCATCTAAATGCCTTCAATATTTTGGTAAGTCAACTATTATTTGTTGATATTAATATTTCAAATAAACATACGTGTATTAATTTTTTTTTCTTTAATAGACTAATGGGATGGTCTAGCATTTTCCATAAAATGTAATGCAACTACTAAAAGTAACGATCAAATAGTATCATCCTTATTATCAAAAGATATGATATATAAAAGGATGTAATATTAAAACACATATCCATTTTGTGTAAAGGGGTGCTCCTAGAGGAGAAATACAAATATGTCATTGTGTGGGAGATTTATATCTAGAGGAAGACCTAAATCTCCAAGGAAATTTTCAAAGTTATGTTGGAGATGTAGGAAAGAAGAAAATTACAACGGATACTATAGATCTAAAATTGCGAAGAAATGGAAATGAATTGATGATGCTCCTTATAAGAAAAAACATCCTTTATAGAAGGATGGTATGTGTGCTTGGCTTATTCAAGTACACATGTAGATCATGAGGCATGGTTGGTCGACTCAAGTGTATCCTTTCATATGATCCCTCATAAGGTGTGGTTTTTGAAGTATGAGAAGTATGGTGTTGTTAAAAATTTCCTAACATATGAATCAACAATTAGAATAATAAGACAAGGGAAATTCAAGTTGACGATTGTTTGTGGAAGGATTAGAACACAGGCTAGTGTTATGCATGTCCTAAGATTGGCTTGAAATTTGATTTCTATAATCATGATCACTGATGCAAGTCTTAAAAAAGTGTTATTTACTAGGAAGGGTTATATATATATATATATATATATATATATATATATATATATATATATATATATATATATATATATATATATATATATATATATATATATTATTGAATTAATTATTTATGCATGCAATATATATATGTGAAAGATAAAGAATAGTGAAACATCAACACCCATAAACAACAATAAACAGCAAGATATTCTATGTGAAAAGTTTACTCGAGAGAGCCTAGAAAGAAGATAAGGCTTCTCTAGTAACTTTCTTTAGTTTTGAATGGAAATGATGCAAATATAAAGGATAAGGCACTATATATGGAGTTACTTGAGCCCAATGGCCTATGGTATACTAAAAAACACAAACCCCCTATGGTTTTCTAAAATACTCAATATGCAAGATGAAAAAGTATTTTGTCTAGGTTAAATAAATCACCAAGGATGTGGTATAAAACATTGATACTTATACAATGTGACTTCACTTCATAAGGAGAAAATTGAATCGGTGTGTATATTTCAAATTAATTGGTGATTGTCCTATCTATTGGTTCTTGTACATGGATGATATATTGTTGATCGGAAATGATAGGGAAATCATCCATGGAGTTAAAACTAACTTGCCCTCCAAATTTTTTATGAAGGATATTGGTGTTGCAAGTTCCATTTTGGGTATGGAAATTGAAGGTGATGGGGATGACAAGAATATCTACTTAAATTATATTATTTGTGTTTAGAAAAAATTGTAAAGATTTAAAATGTAGGAATGTAAATTGGTAAATATTCTCATTATTGTAGGTGTAAAATTATTAGATCAATGTCCCAAGACATAAGAAGAAGAGGAGGACATGTCATGCGTTTCATATGCTAGTATGCTTGGAAGTTTGATTGATGAAATAGTATGTACTAGAATGAACATGTCAAGTGTAGAGCGAATATTGAGTGATTATATGGAAAAACTAGGAAACGAGCATTGAGTAATAGTAAAGAGTATTTTCAAGTATTTTCTTGACACTACTACTTATACATTATGCTACCAAGGAATACCACAATTAGACACAGTTTTGCACATACATGGCTTTATTGATGCAAACTAAGCTAGATATTTAGGTTGTAAAAGATAGACAAGTAGGTATGTGTTTAACTTGTTTGAAGGATAAATCAGATGGATAAGCAAGATATGGTTTATAGTGAAACTCTCAGTATAGAAGTTGAATAGGTGGAAACCACTCATGCAAGAAACGAGATGTATGGTTGTAGATATTGTGTTTACGTAATTGGTCGGTACAGTTGGTGAGGATATATTGTGATAATGAAAGTGCAATATTCATATTAAACAACACGACTTTTTATTCTAGCACAAAGCATATTTATGATTAGTATCACTTGTGAGAGATATGATTCAAGACAAAAATATGTTATTGATAAAGGTTGACATTTTAAAGAATTTTATCTGTGAGCACTAAATATTTCTCTTGTTGTAGAGAAACAATCGATAATGCTACCTTGCGTTGAAAATAGCAACAAGAAATGGCAAAAATAGAATCCAGAAATTCCAGTTTAATTTGTCCTTGAATTAAACTAAGAATTAAAAATGAATTCTATTCTCATAGCAACTTGTAATAGTTAACTAGTGTGAGTTGGAAGTTTTTCTGAGGTCATGTATATGTTCTCCCTATAGTATAGGGGTCCAAGATGAGTTAAGTATGAGTGGTAATTTGTTGGGAAACGAAGGCCCCGTGTAATAGTTTTGAGGCATAAAGCCTGTAATTTAGGATAATGTTATGGTAAAATTTCCATGAAGTGCGCGGAGTGAGAAATGTAATGCGTCGAGTCAAAGGGTTGTCTGCCTGAAAATAATGTAAAATAATAGAAAGTGAGTCAGCCTTCCCATGGTCCACGGACCATGGGAAGGTATAAATAGAGCGAGGCTCTAAGGGTAGAATGTAGATTTTTGGTAGATCTGATGTGTTATGGGTTTGAAAAGGCAATAGTAGCTCTGAGTCTATAAGTTTGAGTTTTGGGTTGTAGTAGGAGATAGAGGCTCCGCAGCTGTTTGCACAGACCCTCGCAACTGTGTGCACAGGGCAAGAAGTGGAATGTACTAAATTTGTGATATTAATAAAGATAAGAGGTTCTAAAACACTGTAGATTTGTTATTATTCTGGTTTATGCATCATTTATGATCTATACGTTTATGTTTATGTTTTGGGTTTATGCAAATCTGTAAGGTGTATGAATGTGCACAGTAGTTATCGCGGTTAAATGTTTGCTTAAAGACAGTAGGAATTATATTTTAACTATAATAAACTCATCAATAATAAGTGGTAAAGAAGTGCCTAGTTGCATATCTACGCAGAAGCCTGACATGAGCGTAGAGTGGCATGAGGCCATAGAATGATTTGCGAACCTTCCAAATTCTCATCAAGACATCCTTGGGGTGCGGAAACCTAGTTCCAGCACCCCCCCTTGCACCCTCCCCTACTACCTCAAGTGAGACTTTAGTCTGCTCTCTGTGGGATGTCACTGAAAGGGCCAGTAGCACTGGATTTATTTGGCTAATAACTCTTTCGAACCGGGGTTAGGCCCCAATAAGCTAATAAATGGTTCCATTTCCAGGACCGAGATCTGCCTAAGGGATGCCTAGTGGAATAAGGGAACCCGACAAGGAAAGGGATTAAATATTGATTGGATCGGAACCTGTACGAGCTCGTGGTTGACCTTAGCACACCTCTGCCAAACCAGAAGTTAACATGGCGAATGCGATCAAGTTACCTATGTTCAAAGGATTAAGGAGTGAAGATCCAGAACAATTTTGGTTCGTAGTAAGGGTAGTGTGGGAAGCACACAGAGTTATGGATGGTAAAATAAAAAAGGCTACTTTGGTAAGTGAACTACAGGATCATGCATTGACATGGTATATAAAGAACTCTAGTGATCATCCAAATGTAGGGATAGCGGAGATCCAGAACGCATTGAACAAAGAATTTAGCTGACCAAAATCAGAGGTGTAGTCAATCATCGAATTCAAGGAGATCGCGATGTTAGTAGGTGAAACCCCTTGGGATTTGGATCAAAGATTGAAGAGTACTATTCGGGAGGCTAACATGATGTTGATAGATGCACAACACTGCGCGTAGTTTGTGGCGTCTTTGACACAACATCTGAGGATGGTGTTGTAGCAGCAGAAGATATTGGCCTAGGCTGAAGTATTAGAAATAACGATGAGGCTGCATGAGACTCCAATACAGGATCCCAGGTTGGGAGTTCCACAGATCCACATGCAGATACAAAACCTATTCTTGGAGATGTGAAGTTTGAAACAATGAAAGGTGCCAAGGCCAGAAGTGCACAAAGAGGTGTGGTGCATAAAGTGTAAAGGCTAGGGCCATGATAAGGATCATTGTACGATGTTCATGAACTATCTAATATGGGGGGGGGGGGGGACCAATGCCATTATGACTAGAGGCATAGGTAGGGACAAGCATGACGCCCCCGCTCTAGTGCACGATCTATCAGGTGGGAGGAAAGAACACCACGGACAATGGTCACCCACTGCAAAAATTTACCCAAACCCCCTAGCATATATTTTGCATGTTTTGTAGAACGGTGGGCCACGATGAACAAGACTACCATATTTATGAATTTTTGATGATCAAACACCCACATATAGGATGCATGCTGTGGCGCGAGGTCAGGATCCATCCACAATGGTAGCGTGTAGTGGATTCCTGGGATGCAGATGAAGATGAGGTGGCATGGGCCCAAGAAGGGGCTATGATAGCTGATCTATTATAACTGTGGAGGACCAGGGCACTACGATCATGATTGTACCAACCCTAGCAGAGTTTCCTGCCCCTACTATGAGCAATTTGATCATGAAATGATAGATTTGCCGACGCTGATAGCATATATACGTGAGAAAAGGGTAGAACAACCTACACTAACATAGAATGTCCAAATTATGAGACCTGAGCTGCGTGAGGAAGACTCCAATGTGAATATGATGCTCAGAAGTGGCCTGACCATAGGGGAGGATAAGGGGAAACTAACCAAGGAAGCCGCAGGGGTTCGCAAGGAGACATGTATGGAAGGTAGGAAGAGCTTCACTAAGGTCTCTATTCCAGGTAGTGAGGATCGACCTAAACTGGAAATGGGTCCCTCGATGCTAACTACCTTTCTAGACACATGCACAAAGTTTCTATGTGACAATAAGGTGGCTAAACGATTGCAAGAGATGATAACTAGATGTGCAAGGTTAGGCACACCTCATGTAATCCGAAAAATGGGGAAGCATGCTTTACGCAATGGTAGAGAAATGAAATTAACAATGCATATTGGTGATTATGAGATGGATCAGATGATTCTAGACTTAGGCTTAGATGCAAACGTACTACCTAAGTAGACCTGGGAATGCATGGGCAGGCCACCATTATAGTGGTCTCCTATTCAGTTGTGGATGGTGAACCAACAAAATATCTTCCTCATGGGGAGACTGCAAGGAATCAAAGTAGATATAGAAAGCACAAGCACACAAATGGACTTTGAGGTAATAGAAGTCATAGATGATAGTAGCCCTTACTTTTCATTATTAGGGATAGACTGGGCCATAGATAATGTAGTCATAAATTTAAAGAACCAAGAGATGATATTTGAAATAAGTCCCTACGCGTAGTCATTCCACTAGACCCGGTTGAGGGGGTGCGCTACACGGAACCCGTATGCGGCAATGAGAATGATAAATACTTGGATCATATCTATAAAATAACCGCATGAGATCAGGATTGGGTAAATCTGACAGCAGAAGGAAGCATATCGGGGGAACACGCAGAGGCCTTCAATTCAGACTCAGATGAAGACAATGAATGGTGGCATAATTAGTTGAATGAAGTAACAACATTAAACTGCAACATGATGACTAGGTTGTTGTATTGTGTAAAAGATCGAGATTGAGAGCTGCTGATGTATGATGGGCTGACAGAGGTAGACGTATTCCTGACCAAGTTTGAGAACATGCTACCATAGCACCAACGGTTTGATGCATTAAAATGGGTGTTGCACGTGATGCCTGCACGGTGGTGGGGAACACATGAAGGAACCTTTGAAAATTGGCGTGGCTGCAGGAGAATGATGCAGGTAAGGTTTGGGAAGCCAGAACTAATAATGATCGAGAAATATGATGGACATGATGACTCGCACATGCACCTTACAATATGGACCAAGGCCTATGGAGAAGAGCCCCAGTCGAAGTGAGTCCATTTATTTTATCATACCCTAGATGTCATCCCAAGGAACTGGTATACTGAAACAGAGCTTCAACATGATACAGGCGAGTGGGATTCCTTGTGCGAACGATTTTTATTAGCATTCTTAGTTGAAGATCAATGGATGGATACTGTTGCTGATGCGTTGCAAGCTGTGAAAGCTGCCATTTTTAGAATACCACTAGAACCAGAAGAAATAGTGCTGCCAGACTAGTCACATCAGTTGAGACAAACCCTAGAATGTTACAACATGCAGGTAGAAGGTGATGAGGATGACCCTAGGAACATCCATATTATGGATGCATAGGGGGGTCGCGAGGTTTGCGGACCAACGATTGAGGAACCTGACATCACCGTGCCACTAAAAACAAAACAAGTGAACATTGATACGGAGGAGGAGCCGAAGTATGCAATGCTCAGGGACTATTGGGATGACGCCATTGTGGAGAAAGTCATCGAGTTACTTCGAGAATATCAAGATTTATTCCCGAAAAAAATCACGGAGTTAAAAGGGGTCCTCGGCAACCTAGGAATGATGAATATAACTCTAAAGCAGAACGTGAGGGTAGTCAAGCAACAGTCTTTTCAATTGAATCCAAAATATAAAGCAAAGGTCCGTGAAGAGTTGGACAAAACGCTTGCAGCAGGAATAATTGAACCAGTGGAGGGATCCGATTGGGTAAGTCCTATGGTTGTATAGGAGAAAAAACAAAAGGGAGAAATTCGCATCTGTGTGGATCTTAGGAAGCTCAACGATGCATGTGTTAACGATCCATTCCCAATGCCATTTACAAATGAAGTATTGGAAAATGTTGGTGGACAGGAAGCCTACTATTTCACGGATGGTTTATCGGAGTACCACCAGATCAAGATTGCACCAGAAGATAGGAGTAAAACAACTTTCGTAACCGAATGGGGTTGTTTTTAGTACATAGTGATGCCCTTTGGACTGAAGAATGTGCTGACAATATTCTCGCACATTGTGGTCGCTGCATTCAAGGAATTTATACATACATTTTTGGAGGTATATCTCAATGATTGGATCGTCTTTGGGCTAGTGAAGAAACATATCGCGAGCTTACAGTTAATGCTGGATACTTGCTGACAACACCATATTGTGCTAAATATAAAGAAGTGTACTTTCCTCGTCCCCTTCGAGAACTTTCTCGACCATGTGGTTTGCAGGCAAGGCCTGGTGGTAGGCTCGACAAAGATTGCTATCATACTCAATCTGCAAGTGCCGCGAGGTGTCAAACAACTGTGTGTCATGCTAGGACACACTTGTTACTATCCAAAGTTCATAAAGAGCTATGCACAGATCACAGTCCCGATGGAACAGCTATTGAAAAAGGATGATACTTATTGTTGGAATGAGGAGTGTAACAAAATATGGAAACTCTCAAGGAAAAGATGGCATCAGCTCCCATATTGGTCTTTCCAAATTGGGACATCGAATTTTCACATGCACGTTGACGCGTCATGTATCGTGTTGGGTGTGGTACTCACACAAGAAGGAGCAGAAGGAATTGATCTCCCATTCATGTTTGCGAGTCGACGATTTTCCAAAGCTAAAAAGAACTACTCCACTACTAAGCATGAGGGGTTGGCGATGGTATACGTGCTCCAGAAATAACACCACTATCTACTCGGGGGACACTTTAAGATGGTCACTGATCATTCCACGTTAAAATACTTAGTGAATAAGCCTGTGTTGGGGGGGCGCATTTGTAGATGGTTGTTATTGTTCCAGGAATATGATTTTGAAGTCATCGTAAAGCTAGGACGTCTAAACATAGGTCTTGATCACCTGTCTCGAATTGAGAATGGTGAAGAGCCCACAAACTTAGAGGAAGGACTATCGGATGCACAACTCTATGCAATACACACTGCAGATGGCCATTTTGAGGATATAATCCACTTCTTAACCACAAGAACCACGTCGCAGGGGTATTTTGTTTGGCATTATGGCACAGGTTTAGCACTATGGCACAGGTGTTGTCCTTGATGGCAACTCACTCTGGTGACAGATCACAGTTCAGGCACTCAGAAAGAAGAAAAAGATATATATGTAGGTTCACCTTGACGAAGCCACGTATAAACGTTGGTTAGACATTCCGAAGTTGCGTATGCGTATACACGCACTTTCACGCAAGAAAACGCGCCTACATGTGAGAGAACTTATTTTTGGTCTGTGTTATTTAGTCCTTGGTATTTGGACCTATGGTTTTTGGGCCATCGTATCTCATCAGAAGTGTTGATACCAAGTATTGAGTCCTTGGTATTGATTTGTTATGGTTTAGGACCGTGTTATTGTGAAAGGCCTAAGACTATAAAAGAGGAAGGAGATCATTTGGCAAAGGATAATTTGAATTAATTGAATATCTGATAAAGTTCCAGATCTGGAATACTGGGGATTGGTTATGGTGCATATTTGGATCTGAATGAAGGAGGAACCTGAGCGCAAGGAGAAGGATAAGTTCTATTGAAGGGTCAAAATCTTAAGGCTTGAATAATAGTATCTTTGAATGATTTTGATTTGTTATATGTGGCGCATGCTTGATCTATAAATTTGGTAATCTGGGCTAACTAATGTCTGAATGATTGGAAGAGTGAATTATCCTTTATAGATCTGTACGCAGGTTCAGTGAAGCAAATGCGTGTATACACGCTGGTTCTGTGACTAAAAACAACGTATACGCAGGTTGGTCAAAACACAGAAGCGTATGCATGCAGGTTTCTGGTTATTAAAGTAGCGTACGTCTCTTAAATTGTGTTCTAGCTGCTTCTATTTATTGCTGCAATGTTCTGGGTTCATAATTTTGTGTGTGGTTACTGTTACTGTATTCTGGGTACAACTATCAGAGAAGTGTCTATTTGATTTAGTGTTAATTGGTGAAAAGGAGATTGTTTGATACAAAAATTCTTTATGATTGATTGATGCTCATGGATCCAGTCTGAAAATTTATGAAACGTGGTCCCTGGAAGCAAAGAGAAGGTTGTAGCCTTCTGCAGGTAGTAGACTGCGTACTAGTATCCCAGCTAGTACAAAAGCTAAAGGGGTTGTAGCTCCCTTCCAAGAAAAGCTGGAGAACGAGAGAGGGTTGTAGCTCTCTGTAGGTAGCAGCCTGTGTACTAGTAAAGGACTCCACCAGTACAAAAACATTGTAAAAAAAAGTTTCTAAATAAAGGAAGATAGAGACGAATTGCAGTAGGTGGTTTTCACCCACATTGGGTTTCCACCTTATATCTTGTGTTCTTGTGTGTAATTGTCTTCTGCTCTGTTTCACTGTTTCTGGTTACTGTTTATTTGATTCTGATACATAGATTAAAGATCAACATCTGTAAGATAAATTAAATTATAAGTTTGCATGGTATACGCGGGTTTCCTTATCTGTAGTTGCATATATATGTGGGTTTCACTAACTGAAGTAGCGTATATGATTTGGGTTTGAAAAACAAAATAATTGACTTGATAATACTGATTCATCCCCCCACCCTCTCAGTATTATTTCCAACAATGTGCAACAAACTTTACCGTTATTGCAAGGCATCTCTACAAAATAAGAAATGATGAAATATTACACAAATATGTACCAAAATTTGAGCGAGGACATGTCCTTTCTGAAGCACATGGGGGAGTTGCAGGAGGACATTATGTGGGATGCGCCACAGCACAGAAGATTCTTCATGCTAGATTATGGTGGCCAACTATACATCAAGACTCAAAAGCATACTGTCAGGCCTGCGACATATGTCAATGGACTGGGAAACCATCACGAAGGGATGAAATGCCAATCAAGCCATAGATGATGCTGCAACTATTCAAAAAATGGGCGATCAACTTTGTGGGGCCTATCACACCTCAAGGAAATATGGATGCACTCTATATCATCATCGGGGTAGAATATTTGACCCAATGGGTGGAAGCACAGCCGATTAAGGATTGCACGGCTACTACACCTATGAAATTTTTGTTTGAAAATGTGTTAACATGGTTTGGATGTCCAAAAATTCTAATGAGTGATCGCGGAACACATTTCTTGAATGAGACTATCAGCGCGCTCATGGAGGAGTTCCAGATATATCATCAACAGAGTACATTGTACCATCCGCAAGCAAATAGGACCATTTAAGCTTTGAACAAGATCTTGGAGACTGTGTTGACCAAGGTATGTAATTCGTAGCAAAACGATTGGGATCTACGCATACCTCCGGTATTATGGGCATACCAAACAATGTGCAAGAAGTTGACAGGCCAGACACCTTTTCTGTTAGTCTATGGCAAGGAAGCTACGATGCCAATGGAATACATTGTACCTAGTTTGTGAATTGTAGCGATGACAGGCATGGAAGACCGTGGAGCGTTGGAAGAGAGAATCGTGCAACTAGAAGAACTTGAGGAGGAACTGTTTTTGGCAAGGTTACATCAACAAGTACGAAGCAGCAGGAAGAATCTTGGCATGATCACCATATTAAGATGCACATGTTCAAAGAGAATGATCTAGTATTACTATATGACAGCAAGTTCGAAAATTTCCCTGGAAAGATCCAAATGCATTGGTTGAGACCCTATGTAGTCAAAGAATTCATAGATGGAGGCGTGGTCCAACTTTCCAAGCTTAATGGAGAGCTCTTCTCGGGTAGAGTAAATGGCATTCATCTGAAGATCTACACTGGTGGGCCGACTGCTTGACTAATCGCCCGACGTATAGTCTCACTGCTCTAGACAGTTGAAAGAGAGCACGAGAAGATAAATAAGTCTATGAGGAAGCTACGTGATAACAAGGGTGCACATAGAATCGTTAGGGCACAAGGTTCGCAGTTGCACAGAAGGGGATGCGCTGCTACATGGGTAAACTGGGAAGTGATAGTTGTTGTCACTGTTCATGGCAAGATGTCTGAGATAAGATGAAAAGGAACGGGCAACAGGTAATTAAGATACAAAGTACAAGCCAGATCCAGAACAATCTATCATAGAATTAACGTTACAATGCCAAAAAAGGAGGGAACAACTGAATTTCAATTTCAAAATGCCTATACATCACAAGGGGGCATCCACTGAATGATCTGTGGTTTCGAGAGGGGTAAGCTATTTTTCCTTTCCACTGGTATGGCACTATTGCTCATTGACACTAAGGGAGTAAGCCCGGGGATTGTAATATGGCCAATGGAGATGCCGGATCTTCTGGATAGTGTGGTATTGACGGTGTGGGCACTGCGCAGAGTTCAGCACTGATAATAGGGGATGTACCATAAAGTCTTAGACACAAAGCAAAACTAGTCCAGATGCCACTGGCTAACCCATGGGCTAGACGATGACCCATAAAAGATAAGGGAAAGACATTGAATATGGGGACAAATGATGGAATTGCAGTTAACAGCTCATCTCTGATGTACTTTGAAGATTGGGATCTCATGGAAAGAAACATCTTTCTTGCAAAAATGCAACACAAGTGGCAACAGACAGTGTGTATAGTAGATCAGAAATTGGAGATTTGCTGCTATGGTGCGAAGAGTTCCCGTATGTGGCACCCCAGCTTGAGCTAAAATCCTATGAGGGGGTGCTCTTTCTTAATCGAGCAGAGCAGAATGAGCATCATCAGTTGTGAAAAGTAGTAGAGGAAATGGAGTGGGAGCTTAAAGAAGAACTCCAAGAGATCAAGAAGGAACAACAGGAAGTAGTGCATCACTCATAGGGATAGTGGACCACAAAGCCTTGGCAATGCATATCGTCGCACCGACCAGTGACTCGAGATGAGTCATAATGATTGTGTTGGGGGCCTGTTGGGCAGTGAAGGACCTATGTAATGGTTCTGGGGCATAAAGCCCATAATTTAGGGTAATGATATGGTAAAAGTTCTGCGAAGTGCACAGAGCACGAAATGTAATGGGTCGAGTCAAAGGGTTGTTTGCTTGAAAATAATGTAAAATAATAGAAAGTGAGTCAGCCTGCCCCCGCGAGGCTCTAAGGGTAGAAGGTAGCTTTTTAGTAGATCTGATGTATAATGGGTTTGAAAAGCCAATAGTAGCTTTGAGTCTGTAAGTCCAAGTTTTGGGTTGTAGTAGGAGATAGAGGCTCTGCAGTTGTATGCACAGAGGCCTGGTAGAGTCTACAATTCTGTGTGTAGGCCCCTATAGATGTGTGCACAGGGCAGGAAGTGGAATTTACTGAATTGGAGATATTAATAAAGACAAGAGGTTTTGAAAGATTACAAATTATTATTCTGGTTTATGCATCATTTATGATCTATACATCTATGTTTATGTTTTGGGTTTATGCAAATCTGTAAGGTGTATGAATGCACACACTAGTTATCTCAGTTAAATTTTTGCTTCGATACCATAAGGAGTAGATCTGAACTATAATAAACTCATCAATAATAAGTGGTAAAGAAGTCCTTGGTTGCGGATCTATGTGGAGGCCTGATTGCAGCGCAGAGTGGCACGAGGTCATAGAATGATTCGCAAACCTTCCAAATTCTCATCAAGACATTCCTAGGGTGTGGAAACCTAGTTCCAGCACCCTCTCCTGCTACCTCGGGTGGGACTTCAGTCCGTGCTCCACAGACTGTCACCGAAAGGGCCGGTAGCACAGGATTTGTTTGGCTAATAACTCTTCCAAACCTGGGTTAGGCCTCAATAAGCCAACATAATTAGTTAACTCAGTTTACTGAGTGAAGTTTAGTGAACTTAGTTCCAAACTATTTGAGGAACTAATAGTGAGTTAACAGTCAGTTGATGCATTAGTGCACTGAACTAGTGTTACTCCAGTTAACTAAAGATTCCCTCATGAGAAACTCATGCATGTCGATTCTGAGAAGGACCCAGTTGAGACTAGAGTGCAGGGACAATGTACTATCTGTTGTATAATTTTCTTACTTTTACAGATGGTGCATCCAATCAGTAACTAAACCTAAAATGGATTGTGCAATTGTGGATGCATTGGTTTCCATTTAATATGGGCTAATTAGCCATAGGAATTGCTTAAGGAAATAGGAGGCTTGGAAAGCATGGAAGAGGCTTGTATTTGGCTTGATCTTTCTTGCGAGCTAGAGATTGATTTTATTAAGTGTTGGGATTGTTCTTGTGAGAAAGAACATTGTATTATCATTTTGGATTTCTGATTAATACATTATAGATAGTGGCGTTTAGAGTTATTGCTTTCCCCAGATATTTATTATGTTATGTGTCATTGATTATCTTCCTCTTGTCGATTATTGCTTTGCTCGATCTTTATGTGCTTACGTTGTAAAGAGTAGAAGTAGATTCTTGTCTTTTGTTTTAGTAGATTACATGAGCCTGTGAATCTACATGATTTTCTACACCATGGATTGTCGATCATGTGCTCCTATAACCCCTTGAATGTAAAGAAATCAAGTGGGAGAATGTTGGGTATGTGTTATAATATTTTCATAACTCACCATGTAATCATTTTGCATCCATTTTTTGCGATTTTCAACACATAATCTTAAATTTTAGTGGTTTTGTGGAACATGTTGGTTAAATACATGGTTTTGAAAATCCTAATAAAGAACTATGATTATATTTTAAGTTGTCAATTGATTCTCTATTGAATTTTTATCATTGATTCCCCATTTTCTTTCATTTTCCTCTAATTTCCCTTGCATGCATATTTAAGTGCCAATTATTGCCTCTTTGCCTTTGCCAATGCCTTTCCTGATTTCCATAGCCATTAATAATTTTCAAGTGATGCCCACTACAATGTTTTCCCAACATTCAGCTTGGAATATGTGTCCCATGAACTTGGTCTTATTATTTTTCCTTTAATATTTTTTATTACATTAAACTTTAAACAAGTTTGTTACAAAGATATACATAATTGATTCTTGGGGTGATGGGAAATGGTGAGTAGTTCAAACATAGATAAATTCAAATAGAAATAGTTTTGAGCTCTTGTTGGTTATTTATGTTGAATGTTAAAGAGTAAGCCCACATGAGGGAGTTTAGAGTCCACCCACAACTATTATGAATGTTGAGAGATGGTAGATTGACTTCATGTAATTATGGTAGAGTAAGTCCAAAAGAGGGAGGATTATCCCTAATTATTTATGGTTGTTATGGCTATTGGTTTGGGATGTCTACCCCTAGAGCCTTAGATCTTCCTTTTGCCTAGTGGAACAATATCTCACTACGAATTTTTGGTCATATCTTCTCGAAATCTAACTTTGGTATGTAAGACCAAGACTAGGATGATATTGGAAATCCATAATGTACCATGTTAGGGCCTTTCTATGAATTATTTTTAGAAGTGTATAATAGGGTCTTTAGTGAAGCTCAAAGTGGAAGATATGTTGACAAAGACTAGTGTATCATTATGAATCTAGATTTCACAATGAAGGGGATGTTGATAGAAGAGCGAACTAAGTTAGCTCAAAAGGAAAATAGAATTTTGTATCTCATATTCAATATGATTGAACATTTTAGGATAAACTACAATGAAGGTATTTTGAACAAGTTAGGGGATTTATATCAATATAAATTCCGAGCGAAAAAATTGTTCCAATGGATAAAGTTGTATAACATGAGGATGGATATTTAGTGAAAGATCATCTAGATTCCTTCAATAGTGTGGTAAGTCTAATATTATGTGCATAATCCTTTTTTGTAAGTGGGTGCACCTAGAAGATAAATAAAGATAATTCATGAGGTGGGAGATCTATATCTAGCGGAAGATCTAAATATCTATGAAAATTTGTAAAGGTATGTTGGATATGTAGGAAATATGGCAATTACAACAAATACTATAGACCCAAAATTGATAATAAAGGGAAAATATTTGATGATTCTCCTTATACAAAATCAAAATAATCCTCTATAGAAGGAGGGGATGTGTTCTTGGCTTCTTAAAGTACACATGTATATCATGAGGGATGGTTGGTAAACTCAATTGCATCCTTTCATATGACCCCTCATAGGGTGTAATTTTGTAACTATGAAAAGTATGAAGTTGGTGATGTTTTCTTAGGAGATGGCTCAACAATAAGAATAATTGGAAGAGTGAAAATCAAGTTGAATCTTGTGTGTTGAAGGATTATATCACACCCTAATGTTATGCACATCCTAACATTGGCTTAAAATTTAATTTCTATAATCATGACGAGTGATAAAGTGTAAAACAAGTTTTTGAAAATGAAACTTGGAGGATGGTTCGAGGAGTAATAATATTTTTGAGAGTATTTTGGATTGGAGATCTATACAAGCTACCAAGAAGGATTGTTATTGATGGGTGGAAAAGATCCATTGTTCTTTAGAGTGTAGTTGAAGAACGAAAAACTCTTATAGTATCTCGAGAAAATACTATATTGTGGCATAAAATACTAGGACATGTTAAGGACAAGGGCCCTTGAGTACTACATGGTATTGGTATTGTAGAAGTCATGCCTATTGTAGAAGTCATGCCTAATTTAATTGTTAATTTTGATTTATGTGAACATTGATTATATGGGGAGAAGAATCAAATAAGATTCTCCTCTAGTGTTAAGAGGGTAGAGCGAATATTACAATTGGTATATAATAATGTGTTTGTACAGGTGTCAATTCCATCACTAGGTAAATGTGTGCTCTCTCTCTCTCTCTCTCTCTCTCTCTCTCTCTCTCTCTCTCTCTCTCTAATACATGGATTTATTTCCATTGGAAAAACCTGTTAAAATCAACTAAAATCATTACAATGAAGAGTGCTTTTTTTTGTTAATTTTATATTCTACATCTATTTTATTGATTTTGTAATTTATGCATGTTAGAGATAAATGTGGAAAATAGAGGATAGTGAAACATGAATACTCATAAACCACAATAAACACCAAGATATGTTATGAAAAATGTTTATTAGATAGAGCCTAGCTAGAAGATAGGGTTGTTATACTCTCTTTTGTTTGAATGGAAATGATTAAAATGCAAATAATGCACTCTATATGGAGTTACTTGAGACTTGTGTCCTATGGTATAATACAAAACACAAACCCCCTATGGTTTTCGAAAAGATGCAGTATGCAAGATGAAAAATACTTTATATGGGATAAATAAATCACCTATGATGTGGTGTCAAAATTTTGATACTCATATATTAGGACTTGACTTCACAAGTAGAAAATTGAATTGATGTTTGTATTTCAAGTTTGTTAGTGGTTATTTTATATCTTTTATCTTAATTGAATTAGAGATTTAAAAACTTATAAATGTTTTTCCACACACACATACACATAAACATTTAGATTTTCATATGTTTTTCATTGTTTTTGGCGCATAGTTTTCTCTTGTAGTAATTTTATGGCACATGCAGGCTCAACCAATGATTTCGTAATTCTCGTTAGGGAACTACAATCTTATTATAATCTAGGTTAAACATGTTGGAACTTTGTGGATGTGGCATATATATATATATATATATTTCTCAATCCATTTAATATATTGAATAATAAATATACTGAAAGTTACTTTTGTATTCCCTAGTTTAGGTTTATTTTGTAATATCTCTATGTTAACAAGTGTTTGTGAAATTTCATCTTTCCTATTATATAATATATATATAATATATTATATATATATATAATATATAGTAATAGTAGATATATTGTAGTTTCCCTAGTTTAGGTTTCTTTTGTAAAATCTCTATGTTAATAAGTGTTTGCGAAATTTCATCCTTCCTATTTTTTATTAAGAATATATTTACATCACTTAATTTTATATGATTTGTAACAACCCTCATTAAAATCCATATAGAAATATATAATACCATAGTTGATGGGGCATGTATTCCAAGCTAAATGGTGGGAAAAGCATCCTAGTGGGTGTTCATTTTAATTATTATGGCTAAAGGAAATTGGCAAAGGCAATGACAAAGGAAATGAAAAGGCTTTGAAAAGGCATGAGGCATTTATTAGTGTTTTATTCATGAAAATAATAGAGATTAGGAGAAAAGGAAGGTGAAAGGTCACAGGTTGCATGTGAGGAGGAAATTGATGGAAAATAATAGAAAATGAAGAAAATAGAGGCCTAACTGATAAAATGGTTTATGGCGATCAATTGTTACCTTTTGTGAGTTCAGTTTTGGAGATCTCTCATTATTCTCTCTCTCTCTTTCTCTCTCTCACTCTTGGAAACTTAGAGTTTCTCTTGGAGCACTTTGGCATTAGAACAAGAAAGGAAAAGGAAGACAATAAGAAGAAAGGAGCAAGAAAGGAAGAGAATGACCAAGAAGCTACAACATGATTCTTTGCAGGTAATGATTTGAATGTGTGATTTTATTGCTAGATTTGACATGCATGGTATTGCATGTGATTATTTTTTGTCATGGAATGGCTTTTTCCAAATATGAAATTGTTTTCAGCCTAGCCTTGTTATTTCCAGATTGCCTTGATGAGATGTATTCTCATACTTTAGTTGAGCTAGGTTGTCGGATGGATTCAAAGCTAAGTGAGGTGGATCTCCAAAATGACAAACACATGGCCTAATGGTCTTTGAACTGAAGTATGGATTATGGTAAAGCCACTGGCTTAGTAACCCGTTAGTGAGACTTTGGGTTGTGATAAAGCCAACATTTTGTGTCCGAGTGGGCCTAGTAATCCTTGTTGATGAATGGCGAGATATACGATAAAGCCAAGAGGTGGATTTCTCTCCGTTGGTCCTAATAGTGCTAGGATGGGATGTACAATAAATCCTTGAGTGTGAGCCTTGGTGTAGGGCTTAGTGATAGCTAGATTGGACTCTAGATTATGGTAAATCCTTAGACACTAGGAAGCACTAAAATTACTCATGATGTTGGTGGAGAATGCTGGTAGCATTCATGCTTGTTTGGTTCTTTTTGGTTGGTTATGAGTTCCACATTCATGTTTTGAATATGGCACGAGGGTGAATAACTGAAGAGATAATTATCTCAGCCATTCTATGGTCAGGTGGAACGTGGTAGTGCCATCTCGGGTTGGATTTTGCATTCATTAATAAGAGGTTCTATCCTTGATATCTTATGTATAAATGTATTAGTTTGTATGTGGATTTTATAGTTGATGTATCCTTGATATTTCTATTATTATTATGCCAGTTATAACCATGCATTATGATAGTGATGATGTATGGATTTCCTCATCTTTTGATTTGTAAATGAATGAAAAATATATCTATGACTTAATAGATGATAATGTAGCTAATGATACAAGGGAACAATGCTTCTTAGTGATTCTTAAATAAGTATGAGACCCCTATGCTTAAATTCGCTATTGACACCTATAGATTACATATTTGTGATAGGTTTTATGAAATTCCTATCATGGCTAGTAGGGGTCCAGTAAATCCCTTATTCATGTAATTGCATATGTATTATCATTACCTTATTATCTTTCTATTCTGAAGGTGTCAATTAATTATGGGTAGTGACTCAAGCTCTGGGCTTGAAAAAGTGCCTCAAATCCCAGGGAGGCTAGCACAACACTCAGAAAGTAGTCCCTGGACTTTGGCATGCCATGCTGTGGGAGTGTCCAGAGCCTTATGGACGCTGGCATGCCTATAGCATGGGAGAGTCTGGGGATAAACTAGTCTTAAAACTTAGTGGGACCTAGGGGCTAATTGTCATAAATGTTGCGGTGGTTCTTGGGAGTCCTTTTGCTGATATGGATGGTCCGTATGTTGTGTTTTTGTCGATTCCAATTTATTAAGTTTACATAGGACATTGAATCCCATCACAATAGCCTCTCATCACATGTTTACCTTAGATGGGCAGTTAGTTGGGTAGATGTGGGAGGAGGGTGTTACAGAGTGGTATTAGAGCATGGTTCACCCCTTGAACTAGATGGGCTGAATGTGTTTGTCATGCATGCACGTAGGTTGTATATGTGTTTGTTATGTATGCATGGTAATCATAATTGTTATAGTTGTGTTTCCATGTAGAAGTTGATGTTGTTATTGTTGGAATGTGTTTTTCATGAATGCATGTCGGTTGTATATGCATTTGTTATGCATGTCAGTAGTTATAGGTTCTTGTTCATGTATTTTTATGGTTATGGTTATGCATGCATAAAAGGTTAGATATATATTGTGAGGTCATTGTATGTAGTTGTTATGTTATGATTCTAATGTGTTGACTAAGATAGAGAAGGAGATGTAGACCATCAAAGTGAGGTTGCAACACTAAACTTTGGGGTAAGAGGAGACCATCATACATTTTTGTATGGTGGGTATGAAAGTATGTGGTTAATGGTTGTCATAATAATTAGGGTTACTTATATACATGGTTTTCATTTTAGTGTTGTTGTGGTTATAAGCATGGTAGACGCTAGTGAATGAGTGTCGTATTCACATGTGTCGAATAGTCACAAATGATAGTAACCTGTTTTCATATGAATTATTGTTGTTGTTTTATGTTAGTTAACTTGATGATTAGGTTATATGTTGTTGATGAACATGATATATAAGTTGTTGTTGTTATATGATAGTAACTTGATGATTAGGATTACTACATTAAAATCTTGATGTTATATATATCATACTAAGTTGGATTGGTCTACACAAATCATTAGGGTTATGAAATTCAAGTATTGGTTAATATGAGGTGATATTATGTCGTACTAATCTATATTGACTATGCATATGTGGTTATTATGTATGAATTATAATTGTTTATGAGCTTATGATGTGAACATGTTAGCTAGTAATTGTTATGGATATCATGATCTTATTTGTGTTTGGGTTGATATGTTGTGAAGTTATACCATGCTAATCTAGATTGATTGTTCACACAAGATTGTCTCCCTTGAGATACATTAATGTATGAGTTTTCTTATGTCATATATTTGGTGCTTCATTGTTTCATTATGTCATCTATTTGGTGTTTTAATGTTAGGTTTCTATTATGTCATCTATATATTATTGAATGTTTGATTAATTACATGATATGAGTATGTGTATGTATGATTGCATCAAGAAATGATCTTGTTTTAAAATATTTTCACTCACACATATGTGTTGAGATATCTTATATGTACTTGAGTGTAAGTAGGTGAGAGTTGTAGCATTATGTCTAATGACTATGAGTTGAATATGGATTATGACATGATTGTTAGTCTTGGTAAAGGTTGATTTCAAATTTGTAGATGTGATTGTTTTGATATTTGGAACATGTCGTTGACATGTGAACAGTTGCAAGAAACATGCTTAGTATTATTGTAACAAGGTAACAATTGATATGTTTATATAACTAACAGTTGGGTGATGTGAAAATACATAGTAAGCCTCTATTCCAACAAGGTAAAAGGGTACAAGAAAGGAATTAGACAAGAAGTCATTTGGCTACATTTGGAAATCCTAATTCCAAATGAATGGGTGCTTTTCATACCGGAAGTATTCTTAACCCTATTTTTTCTGAAATTATGTGGATACGTGCGAGATTCAAGGACATGTATTTGACAGGTATAACAGTTGGTGTCTAGTTATAGTTAGATCTGTCAAGGGAATTGGAGTCCCTTGATACATGGAACAAATGTGCTCGGTTGCAAGCATCGTGCTCGGCACAACAAGGTAAGGTAACTCATGTATTGTTATGTTTATTTATGCACTGAAAGTTGTCCTTTTATGGAAGTATGATGCAAGGAATTGCATGGAGAGGATAGTGCCATGAAGTTGTGAAGAAAGATCATTTTGGACTTTCCCTTCGGCTTTGGGAACCATGGGAATTGAATCATATTGTTTGTTACTAGTCTTGTGCTTTTTGTCTTTTGTGATTTGTTGAGCTTGATTTGTGGCTTTGTTTACATGTGGTGTATAGCCATACCACTTTGTTTTAGGTGTTGTGTTGTTACTGGATTTCTCTTGCTTGCCTCTTGGTATTGCCTTTTATGTTTTAAAAGCCTTGGGAATTGGCTGAGAAAGAGGAAAGTTAATGGAGCTTAGGGAAAGATGAATGAAACCTAGCAAGTAATGCAAGACGCAAATCAGAGCATGAGTAAGGGAAGTTGAAGGTAAAAATATGACAATTTATTCGTTCAATCCATTGGTGTAAATGGATAGTGGAAATATGGTCATGAGAAAGGTAAAAAAGAAAAGTGAAGTATATGAATTTGAGGCTTCACATGCCTTGCCTATGTTGGGAAATATTGTTGTCAATGTTGTGAATGTTGTGAATAGATAAAGTGAGTTCCCTTAACCTTGGCCTTATAATATATGGTAATTATGTTGTGATCATAATTGCTTTATGTTAATATTTATATGCATATATGTATGTATAGTGTTCATCAGAATTTTGGTTATCTAAAACATCATTCATGGAAGAAGTAAAAGAAATATTAATCTAGAAAATGATTATTCTTGATCCTACTGGATAATCATGTACCAACAAATCA
Organism: Pinus taeda; assembly: GCA_000404065.3. Lineage (NCBI taxonomy): Eukaryota > Viridiplantae > Streptophyta > Pinopsida > Pinales > Pinaceae > Pinus > Pinus taeda. The sequence goes on from APFE030058377.1 coordinate 134,168, forward strand.
AAACAAACCGATCCGAAGTAATCATTATTATTTAGACAATGTGCAATCAAATTAAGCTGATGACAAAATAGATATGCGTAATTGTAGATTCACAAATAGGTAATCAAAACAACGAAGTACTCCTAATAATTTAAGTTCCAAATTCAGAAAATGGTTCTTACTTATTCTTCAGAGGAGAGGAAGAAAGCATTAAAATCCATCTGAAGTCGATTGTGTTGTCGATTGTGTTAGCTTATTGCTGATCACTACAAAAATAAGAATAAGAATATGAATGAAAGAGAAAGAATGAAAAAATGTGGACTGTAGTTACTCAGAATAAATATTAAATTTGATACAAAACAAAACCAACAATGAACAAATAATTTGACATGACTTAATGGTATTTTAAATAGAATTACTGAAAATGCCAAATTATGCTTTAAAAAACATACAGGGTCGCAAGAGACTTCAAATTCTCTAATTTAGTATATACCATATAATTGAAACAATATCCAATATTTCAAAATTCTGACTAGAAAATTGCAATGCACGTACTCTAACTAAACCCACCATTAGAATCAAAAGATACACATGCAGGTGAAAAGAAGTTGGCCATCTCACGGCTACAAGCATGAGGAATTTCCACATGGAACACATTGTCAAAGAAGCTTCTAGCACTTTCTGTGAATAAGAGAAAGCCAATTTGTGATGCTTGCTTCTTTTCCCGGCTACAAGCATGAGGAATTTCCACATGGAACACATTGTCAAAGAAGCGAATTTCCACATGGAACACATTGTCAAAGAAGCTTCTAGCACGTGAATAAGAGAAAGCCAATTTGTGATGCTTGCTTCTTTTCCCTTATTTGTTATAACCATAACAATTTTTTCTTCTCTTTTATAACATTAACAATTTATTTTTGTTGCTTGTTTCTTTTTTCTTATCTTCTCTTCTTTTTTAACAAATACAGAATGAGTCTCAACATGAAATAGGAAGATGAGGGTGAGAGTCTAAAATGGCATAAATATATAGTAAGAATGGCCACTTGACAAAGTGGCATCAGTGCCACCCATTGCCAGTGGAAGTTACTTACTTGACCAAGTCTATTTAGCCATTTTACTACTTGACCAAATATAAGAAAACTTATTTTTACAAATACATAATTATTTTATATATTAATAAAGGGGTAAACATAAGTAAATGATATATAATTATCTAATAATATTGGCATATCAAGTATTTTTTCGGAAGAAGTCACATTGAAGATTTTGGTCGACACTTTTCGAACTAACAAGTGTGGTTCATCTTCATCGTGTCGTGATGATGAACCAAGTACACTTGGTTTGAAACAGGTCTACCAAAATCTTCAATGTGACTTTTTCCGATAAAATATTTGATACATTATGATATGGATCAAAGAGGCTTGAATTCGAATATTAATATAATTTAACAAGATATTGTCACATACCCTGGTAACCTCGCATGTAAAAGTAGGGAGTTAGAATTTTTTTTATACAAATTACCCAGAAGTAATTATCCAATTCACAACTCCACAATTCATCATTAGCCATTAGATATAATGTACATTAGCACATCAAGTAAATTGCAATAAAAGATAGTAAGCTGCTTAACCATTAACCAGGTGTAATAACATAAACTGAAAACAACATAAACTGAAAACTGTCTCAGGAATCCTTACATCCATTTCATGATTTCCTTAACCATATTAGTTATTCACATACTTGGAAATTATGATTATGCCATCAAATAAAGAACCATCAACATCAAGGATTCATCATCATCAAACTGACACAAAAGGCAATCACACCATTGAACACCAATATACCCTGGGAACCCCGTAGGGTGAAAACCAACAAATGTTTAATCTCTTTATTAAACGATCACGAGGGTTTTCACCCCTCACTCAATGGCTTAAAATCGATTCCATCTCTTAGCCATTGTTATAAAATCATTACAATGAATTACCATTAAGTTGTCGCATAACTAGCTAAAAGCTAATACATTTTCCATGAAACCCTTTTCTTACATGTGGCCACATGCAACATTCCTTGTGGTGTAATTGTTCTAGCAATGGACGATCCTACAACTTGAACTCATCTGCATGGACCAATAATCCTTTTCCTGCCATAATGTTAAACATCACTTTCCTTTGGCACCAACCACCATCGTTTCCTGTCAATGTAGTTGTCAACAAACTTTGGCAACAATATTAGATACATTATTAATAATTCATTAAGCAACCTCTAAAAGTGATTTTTAACATCTACTCATCTGCATGAGCAAGCATAACATACTAACTAAGTAGTACATATATTCAAGTAAATTCTTGTTCTACTTTTCACAATGCTTATTCACACTAATACATCTCTCTCTAAGAGATCTAACCATTAGTTTTACAAGTCCTTGTTTCCCTTTAAAACATATAACAAATTAGTTATGTTTACATACAGGTAATAAACTATTGTTTCTGCGCCTTTGTACATGTGTTCCTTTCACATAGTTATTTTTCAAGAAATTAACATAGTTTTTCTAACGTACAAAGAACACATCTCCATAACACAATGACTGTTCTTTGAGCATCCATTAGCTTATCTTAATAGCCCTTCTTTAATATATGCAATGCACATAATATTTTCATGATACAAGTATGGATTTTTAATATAATATGAACACTATTCATATGTCTTTTAAGGAAAGAACCTTTATTTTGTTTCCAAGAAAACTCTCATAGAATCCTTCATCTTCATACTTGAAGTATGCACTCTTTTCCAAAAACAAACTATTAAAATGAATATCTGTGTGCCTAAAAGCACGTCATTAGGTAATTCCCTCATGCATGTAATGCATATTCAAAACATCGAAAGTTCGCTAGAATCGTAAAGCATTTAACACAAGATTCACATGTAATTTTCTAGAAGGAAAAGTACATATACTTAGCTTTTATGTCCACACGTTTATTCCACGTTCTTCAGGATCTGGTCGCCATAGTGAATGCTGGGTCTCTTAGCAAACTTAATGAAAGAATAGAGATTGGAATATTGATCTAATTAGACACTAAATTTCTGTACTTCAAGCGAACATATACAGAGCTTAGTGCAGGTTGTAGCTACCGACGTCATTTGGAAAAAATCGGTCCTTGTCCAGGTTCATCTACTTCTGCGAAGAAGTGCCGAAGCCTAATCTTGAAGATCTCCATGGTCGTTGTTGGGGGTGTTTCTGTCCAGCTAAACTCTCACAGACTTGGGATACGTCGTTTCGTTTAGCTGTAGACAAAGTACTGAAGGCGTTCATGCTGTAGTCTCCCTGCATGCAGGAGAAGCTATATGATCTCTCTTCTTCTCTCACCTCCCCATGGTAATTATCAACTGCAACATTTTCTAATGGGTTTGGTTGCATGTTTCCCCAGTGGAAAGAATGCCATTCGTAAGGAGCATCTCTATTAAATATTGAAGCTGAGATGTCGGATTTCTTTCCATTTATATGCTCAGGAATATCGACATCGAGTAGAGTTCCGCGTACGCTATGATAACCGTCAAGCTGAGCATAGAGAGTGGCTAGTTTTCCGTTAAACTCGCAACCACCCTGTGTACACATTCGAATTGTTCTATTGTCGACCTTCTCTAGAAACTTGTAACGACACATATCTCTTAGTTGCCGTGGAGACTCCAGCTGCTTGCACATTTCCCACCATGTTTTCATTCCTTAAATCTCCGGAAGACCTGTTCCCATCAAATCTTTTCAAGGTATTCAATTCTCAAATTCATGAAATGCTAAAACGCTAAGAAGAAACCCCCAATTCCCTGGTACGGAGAACATGGCCAGCGTTTATATATCCCAAATTCCTCAATTCAAACCAAACTTCATAAGCCCGGAGAGTTTCATTCGCTCTCATAACAGAGTAGACCAAATCAAATACATTTAACATATGAGCAACCTTATGGATCAAACACAAATAGGAAATGCATGAGTTATCACCGAACCGACCCATTCCTGATCAACAAATTGAGAGATCTTTGTTGACTCCAAAAATGGCGTTGAAGTCATTCCGTGCTTCCCAAACAGAAAACAAAAATGTATTAATAGTTAAAGCATTCCCCTTATCAGAAAGTTCCCCGAAACTGTAAGCCTGTCTCGCCTATTCCATTCGTTTCTCATTCAGTTTCCGGATACCAAGAATCAGTTTCGTAACTAACTATTAACTATTCATAACTATTAATTTACACCAGAGTTATTACGGTAGGGTTATTACGGTAGGGATGTTACAGATATTAGTTTAGATATCCTTAGATCTTAAACTTTTGTGATCCATATTGCAATCCAAAATGTTTTTCACATTAAATATTTGTTACATTATGATATGGAGCACACACGCTTAAATTCAAATATTAATATAATTTAATAAAATATTAATTTGGATATCCTTAGATCTTAGACTTTTGTGATCTATATGGCAATCCAAAATGTCTTTCACATTAATCACATCATAAAGATTTGGTCCAAGTTTTATGTAATTTGAAAAGGTCAAATTGTTTAGAGAACATAATATAACTAGACATTACAAGAACTCTTCCATACTCGGATGGAGAGTGCTTCTTTGGTCCAAAAATATAATAAAATTGATTTTAAAAAATATATTTATTAAATATTTTGATTGTGAAATGAGAGTTGAATTTTGAGTATGTGGCATTAACTAGTCATGGTATTGAGTATGTGACATTAATAGAATTTTTGGTTTTCATGATGAAGATTAAGGATTATAATACCTTGTTGCAAACGTGGATTGATTGTGAGTAATGCAATTACTCACAATACGGGCACTGAAGTCTGCTACACAATCTCAAACACGAATTCTAAGTTGCCTGGAATTTGGCTTCCTAAAACATAGATTTAATATATGGTTAGTCAAATATATATATGAAGTTTAAAAAATATATATAAATGGTTTAATTATTAATTAATTAATTAGCTATACATACAACTGGAACTCAAAAGTATCGTTTGATATATTTTTACCTGCTTTATGAAAATAATAAAATTAGTTTTAAATTCCAGTGTGGCTTACAACTCTTATTAACCTTGCCACCATGTTGTGGCAGATCAGATGATGAGGTAAAATGGTATTTAATAGGCCATCAACATCAAATCACCATCCATTAAATTCAATAGCAAATCATATATCCTCCATTGATATGCAGTAAAAATTAAACTTAAGTTTCAAAGGGGATTGGTTTCAATAATCACGCCTATAACTTTTTCTCGATCATAAATTTACTCTGTAAAGTATGTTTACTATTTCTCGATCATAAATTTACTCTCTAAAGTATGTTTACTATGGTGCATCAGTGAAATATACATCAAGAATTTATTCCATATATTTAGCAATGCGTAAGTATATATTAAAAATCATGGTTAAAACTTTGATAATATAAATTAATTTTATTTTCATAATTATGTAATTATTTAAAAAAAATAGATTTCTAAATTTCTAACATTATTTTTAAATATATTTTAATTTCTAATTGAAAATATTATTTTGTTTTTTTCTAATTTGTTGTTTCTATTATGCAATATCAAACTGCAATCAATTAATGTTTTTATATGTGTCAACCAATTAAGAATTTATAATTTTATCTTTTTTCAAATAAAAGAATTGTTTTCTTTAACTACAATATCCTCATAATTATTTAATTTTGTAAAACAATATAATAAGCTATAGAAAATCTAATATATTTTTAAAAATCAACTATAGTTATTGAAAATGTTCATGAAAATCGATTTGTATATTTCAATCTAACTGCAATATCCTCATAATCATTTAATTTTGTAAAACAATATAATAGGCTATAGAAAATCTAATATATATTTAAAAATCAACTATAGTTATTGAAAATGTTCATGAAAATCGATTTGTATACTTCAATCTATGTGAGGAACTAATAGAACATTATTATTGTCTTTGGGTAGGATTGGATTCTCTACCACCACAATGGAGAACTTTAATTGACGGAAAATGGTTTGATAGTTTGAATGTGTCTTGGGATATACATATTGTAACAAATGTGTAACTCTCCATATCAAGTGTGAGGGTGGGGAAAGGTGCAGAGGGTATGGTCACTTCCCCACCAAGAATGAATGAGGGAGACATGGGCATCCCTCCCCCCATGTCATTAGACCAAGATCTCTTACATAGAGTGGTGAGGGATTACACTTCATGAAAAAACAATTATAATGAGCCAAACAATGATAATGCAAAATCAATTTTTAATGCTCTAAGTATCAACATTCAAGCAAAAGCATGGATTTGCACATGAAAATTTCTAGACAATGGTGTGGTTGAAGGCGACCATAGCCTCCCTCTAGTTCCATGTTACTCACTAGGGAGAAAGAAAGAGCCCATTTCTATCAAAGAATCAAATTCTTTGAAAGCATGTTGATGCACTATATTAAGTCTATTATTGTTTCCTTTTATTTTGTTTGTTTTTAATATTTCATGTATGCTAGTTTTAGCACACCACAAGATTCATGGTTTCTATGTTGTAATTTTAAATTCTTAAAATAGAGATAAGTTTTGGATCCTAAAAATGATTTGGTTCTACCATTGGTCTAGTTTCACTAGTGACAAACTAGGGAAAATAAGTTTGAACTTTTTATTATGTGTCTAATGAAATTAACATGTTTTAACCCCAGACACAAAAAGAACAACCCCAAAAAAAATATTAACTATACATGGTTCAAAAATACACCTTCCATTAGATATACCTACATTTTAGATACCATCTTTGAACTCTTATGTTCCTTTAATGCCTTCCATTTATTTATGTCATTGAAAAATCTAAATGAGTAAATCCTTCCAATTACCTCTTCCATTTCCAAAACCTTCACATGTGGATTAGCTCTTAGAACCTTATCCATGTTAGCTAGGATATGATAATTTCTCTTAAAACTATACAAAAAAAATTCATTGTATACTCTAACGAGATTTAAGTTAAAAAACATCCATTTCAATTGAGTTGTCCTCTAAAAACTCTTTTCTTTATGGCACACCCAAATTCAATCTATAGTAGATTCTTTTTATTATTTGATGACCCACCTATTCTTTAAACAAGCTTCTATTGAATATTTTCTGGACAATAAACAATCCACTCCTACAATTTCCCTATGTCAAACTTGAAGGAGCATGCTCCACGTATAGTAATTTAGAAGACTTAAAATAGGTAAACCAAATATAAGGACTTCATCATACATATAGGGACTTAGTGCATTGAAGGAGTCATTCCAACTTAAAGTTTAACACAGTATCATACTCTTATGTGTTTGAGGGACTAAAACTTTAATTTGGGAAAACATTTGCTAAATAGATTATTACTAAATTTATCACAAGTGTTTTAAATTTTTATTATATTTTCTAGTATTATATTATTTTTCATTCCTTGGAGATAATTAGACAAGGATTATTTAGAGAAAGTGAATAAAATTCCCTTTCTAATCATCTTAGGGTACTTTTCGATGATTCTTATGTACAGGCTCCAAAAGCAAATAGGATGATTTTATCTATAAATTTTCCTGGATATTGTAGTTGATAGTCTGTCACAATGAATCTATTAAAATAAATTGAAATCTTTACTAGGAAGGGTTATTTGTTAAAAAATTATATATTACAGAGCAATGGAACACATAAATTATTGCAGAAATATAAACACAGAAATGCATAAAACAAGAGAGACACAGATATACGTGGTTCACATAGTTTGGGCTACGGCCATGAAGAAACAACCAGTCCTTCTTTCTATATTACCCAGCAAACTAGAGAGATACAACCTATATCAGATCCACTGTAACTCCCTCTTCTCTCTCAATCTCCTCTCTCTTCCTCACTCAGAATACAGATCTGCATAGATGCAAAACAATTCCCTCATATATAGTGAGGGGTTGCCTTCTAGGGAAAAAAACCCTAAATTAAACATAACTTCTACTGTCAGATCATTCGCCTAATGAATGGCCTAGATTAACTAGAAAATACTATACTTTTACAAGGCAATTTTACATATGATTTTAGCTTCGATGGCGCTACCCCTGAACCCTTGCCAGGGGACTACTGGACCCTAGACCCCCCAGCCGGGGGGAATTAGCCCCACCAAACCCCTGCGGGGGGGACAAGTTCCCCCCACGTGGAGGGGTGTACAATCTTCCTAGGGTATACATCCAGCTGAAACCTATGAATACAAAATATAATCAGGCTCCACATCCAACACTATTTTCTTTTATATTCTAGATTTTATTGATTTTGTTATTTATGCATGCAATAGATAAATGTGATAAATAAAGAATAGTGAAACATCAATACCCATAAACAACAATAAACACCAAGATATGCTATGTGAAAATCTTACAAGAGAATGCCTAGCAAGAAGATAAGGCTTCTCTCCTCTCTTTTGTTTTGAATGGAAATGATGCAAATATAAAGGATAACGCACTTTATATGGAGTTACTTGTGAGGAGTGGCCTATGTTATACTACAAAACACAAACTGCCTACGGTTTTCTAAAATACTTTGTATGCAAAATGAAAACACTTTTGTTTAGTTTAAATAAATCACCAAGGACGTGGTACAAAACATTGATACTTATTAGTCTTTGGCTTCATAAGAAGAAAAGTGAATGAGTGTGTGTATTTCAAATTGGTTCATGATTGTCATATTTATTTTGTCCTTGTACTTGGATGATATATTGTTGATTGGAAATGAGACTGATATTATCCACGAAGTGAAAACTCATGTTGTCCTCCAAATTTTACATGAAGTATCTTCATGTTGCAAGTTCCATTTTGGGTATGGAAATTAAATAAGATGGGGAGGAAGAATAAGAGGATATGGCATGTGTTCCATATGCCAATGTGGTGTGAAGTTTGACTAATGAAATGGTATGTACTAGACCAAACATGTCAAGTGAAAAAGGGATATTGAGCAATTATATGTCAAAATGGAGGAAGGAACATTGGATAATAGTAAAAAGGGTTTTCAAGTATAAGCATGACACTACTAGTTATATATTGTGCCACCAAGGAATACCAAAATTGGATAGAGTGTTGGATATACATGGGTTTATTTATGCAAACCAAACTAGAGATTTAGATTGTAGAAGATATACAAGTGGGTATGTGTTTAACTTGTTAGGAGAAGAAATCATTTGGATAAGAAAGAGATAGTGTATAGTGAAACTCTGAGTGTAGAAGTTGAATAAGTGAGAACGACTCAAGCAATCAAGGAGATAATATGATTATATATATTGTGTTTAGGTAATTGGATGGTACAATTTGTGAGGATGTATTTTGAAAATGAAAGTGCAATCTTCTTGTTAAAAAACCCAACTTTCTATTTTGACATGAAGCATATTGATGTTTAATACCACCTGTGACAGATATCATTGAAGACAATAGTATGCTATTGATAAACGTTGAAATTTTAAATAATGTTATGTGTGAGCACTAAAAATTTCTCTTGTTGTAGAGAAACAATCAATAATACTACCATGGATTGTTGATCATGCGCTCTTATGACCAGTTGAATGCAAAGAAAACAAGTGGGAGAATGTTGGGTATGTGTTATAATATTTGCATGAGTATCTCACCATGCAATCATTTTGCATCCATCTTTTGCGATTTTCAACACATAATATTCACTTTCATTAGTTTTGAGGAACATATTGATTAAATACATGGTTTTGTAAATCCTAATAAAGAACTATGATTATATTCTAACTCACATAAAATGTATCAATAGTTTGTATGTGTGGTGGGATATACATATTGTAATGAATGTGTAACTCTCCATACCAAGTATCATGGTGGATAGGTGGGGGAGGGTATGGTCAATTAACTACCAAGAATGAATGAGGGAGACATGGGCATCCCTCCCCCGTGTCATTAAATCAATATCTTGTACATAGAGTGGTGAGGGATTACACTTCATGAACAAGTAATTATAATGATCCAAACAATGATAATGCAAGATCATTTTTTAATACTTCGAGTATCAACATTCAAGTGAAAGCATGGATTTTCACATGAAAATTTGTAAACAAGGTAGTGGTTAGCATTATCACTTGGTGGACATTGTGAATTTTTCATCCAAGGAGGTGGGGAGTTTGGAGCCTTGGAAATAGCGAGAAGCGTGGTTCTAAATTTCAATTTGATTTCATTTATGACAATCAATCATTGGTATTTGTGAGTGCATGGTCCAATGTTTGAAATTCATTATAGGTAGGCATTAAGTTTTGTTCTAAATCACTAGCCAATAGAAGAATTATTTTTTATTATATTTTTTTTTTATCTTGATCCAAGCTCCCCTCAATATTTCCTATCAATATCTCAATTCTTTCCTCCTCAACCACAACTATGGCTCTCTCAATTGCTTAATTTTTCCCAACTTATACTCTCCCATTCTTGTTATGAATCTTCCTTAAAATGTTGCTGAGGAGAGTTCTTCTCGATAAAAACAAATATACTACTAGATCAGTGTCCCTCCAGGCCACTATGGCCTCCATAGGATTTAAGGCCACCATGGCCTCCCTCTAGTTCCATGTTACTCACTAGGGAGAAACAAAGAGCCCATTTCTATCAAAGAATCAAATTCTCTGAAAGAATTTTGATTCACTATATTAAGTCCATTATTGTTTAATTTTATCTTTGTTTGTTTTTAGTATTTCATGTAGGTTAGTTTTAGCACACCACAAGATTCATGGTTTCTATGTTTTAATTTTAAATTCTTAAAATGGAGATAAGTTTTGGATCATAAAAATGCTTTGGTTCTACCATTGGTCTAGTTTCCCTAGTGACAAACTAGGGAAAACAAGTTTGAATGTTTTATCGTGCTTCTAATGATATGAACATGTTTTAACCAAACACACAAAAAAATGACCCAAAAAAAGGAAATTAACTATACATGGTTCAAAGCTAGACCTTCTATTAGATATCCCTACAATTTAGATATCATATTTGAACTCCTACTTTCCTTTAATGTCTTTAATTTATGTCATTGACCAATCTAATTGAATAAATCCTTCTAATTCCACTACCAAAATCTTCACATGTGTATTAGCTCTTAGAACCTTATCCAAGTTAGCTAGGATATGATAATTTCTCTTAAAATTATACACATTTTTCATTGTATACTCTAAACTATATTTGAGTTAAAAGACATCCATTTATATTGAGTTATCCTCTAAGAAACATTTTCTCTATGGTACACCCAAATTCAATCTAAAGTATCTTCTTTTTATTATTCGATGACCATCCTATAATTTGAACAAGATACTATTGAATATTTTGTGGACAGTAAACAATCCACTCCTACAGTTTCTCCATGTCAAACCTAAAGGATAATGATCCACATATACTAATTTCTAAGACTTAAAATAGATAAACCCAATATAAGGAATTCATCACACAAGGATCCCTTCATCATACATATAGGGACTTAGTGCATTGAGGGAGTCATTCCAAGTTAAAGTTTAACATAGTAACATACTCTTATGTGTTTGAGGGACTAAAACTTTAATTTGGGAAATTTTTTGATATATAGATGATTTCTAAACTTATCACAAGTGTTTTAAATTTTTATTATATTTTCTAGTATTATATTATTTTTCATGCCTTGGATATAATTAGACATGAATTATTAAGAAGAACTGAATAAAATTCCCTTCTTAAACATATTAAGGCATTTTTCTATGATTCTTATGTACATGATCCAAAGGAGAATATGATGATTTTATCTATAATTTTTCATGGATATTGTAGTTGATAGTTTGTCACAATGAGCTTATTAAAATAAATTGAAATCTTTACTAGGAAGGGTCACTTTCTTTTATATTCTAGATCTATTGTAATTGATTTTTCTATTTATGCATGCAATAGATAAATGTGAAAAATAAATAATAGTGAAACATCAACACCCATAAACAACAATAAACACCAAGATATGCTATGTGAAAAGCTTACTAGAGAGAGCCTAGAAAGAAGATAAGGCTTCTCTACTCTCTTTTATTTTGAATCGAAGTGATGCAAATATAAAGGATAAGGCACTTTATACTAAGTTACTTGAGATGAGTGGCCTATAGTATACTACATAACACAAACCGCCTATGGTTTTCTAAAAGACTTTGTATGCAAGGTGAAAAAACCTTTGTCTAGTTTAAATAAATCGCCAAGGATGTGGTATAAATCATTGATACTGATCAGTCTTTGGCTTCATAAGAAGAAAAATGAATGAGTGTGTGTATTCAAATAGTTAGCGATTGTAATATTTATTTTGGCCTTGCAAGTGGATGATATATTGTTGACTGGAAATGAAAGGGATATTATCCACCAAGTGAAAACTCATGTTGTCCTCCAAATTTTACAATAAGGATCTTGATGTTGCAAGTTCCATTTTGGCTATGGAAATTAAAGAAGATGGGGAGGATGTGAGTTTAGAAAAAATTACGAAGCCTTAAAGTGTAGGAATGTAAATATGCAATGATTCCCATTAAGGTTGTGTAAAATTACTTGTAAATCATTGTCCAAATTCACATGAAGAAGAAGAAGAGGATATGGCAAGCTATGCATATGTCAATGTCGTATGAAGTATCATTAATGAAATGGTATGTACTAGACCGAATATGTCATGTGAAGGGAGAATATTGAGCAATTATATGTCAAAACAGAGGAAGGAGCATTGGATAATAGTAAAGAGGGTTTCAAGTATACGCATGGAACTACTCATTATATATTGTGCTAGCAAGGAATACCAAAATTGGATAGGGTGTTGCAAATACATGGATTTATTGATGCAAACCAAGCTAGAGATTCATATTGTAGAAGATATACAAGTGGGTATGTGTTTAACTTGTTAGGAGGAGAAATCAATTGGATAAGAAAGAGATAGTTTGTAGTGAAACTCTGAGTTTAGAAGTTGAATAATTGAAAAAAACTCAAGCAAGCAAGGAGAAAATGTGATTATAGATATTGTGTTTAGGTAATTGGTTGGTACACTTTGTGAGGATGTATTATCACAATGAAACTGCAATATTCTTGTTACACAACCCAAATTTTTATTATGACATGAAGAATATTGATGTTTAGTACCACTTGCTAGAGACATGATTGAAGACAAGAATATGTTATTGATAATGGTTGAAATTTTAAAGAATGTTATGAGTGAGCACTAAAAATTTCTCTTGCTTTACAGAAATAATATATAATTGTACCATAGGTTTTTGTTCATGTGCTCCTATGACCCCTTGAATGCAAAGAAAACAAGTGGGAGAATGTTGGGTATGTACTATTGTAATATTTTCATTAGTAAATCACCATGCAATCATTTTTCATTCATTTTTTGGGATTTTCAACACACAATCTTCACTTTTAGTAGTTTTGTGGAACATATTGGTTAAATACATGGTTTTGCAAATACTAATAAAGAAGTATGATTGTATTCTAACTTACTGAAAATGGATTGATATTTTGTGCGTGTTGTGGGATATACATATTGTAATGAATTTGTAACTCTCCATATCAAATGTGAGGGTGGGGACAAGGGGGGCACTCAATATTCCCTATCATAACTTAATTATTTAATCCTTAACCGTAACTTTGGCTCTCTCCATTGCTCAAGTGTTTCTCAACTTCTACTCTCCCCTTCTTGTTATGCATCTTCCCTAAAAGATTTCTCAAGAGAGTACTTCTGGACAAAAAAAAAGAAAAAAAAGAAAAAAAAATACCACTAGTTCAACATATGCAAAGGATTGAAGGCCACCTTGGCCTCCCTTTGGTTCCATGTTGCTCACTAGGAAGCAACAAAGAGCCCATTGATATCAAGGAATCAAATGCGCTGAAAGCATGTTGATGCACTGTATTCACTCTATTATTATTTGCTTTTATCTATGTTTTTTTATGTATTTCAACTATGTTAATTTTAGCACACCACGAGCTTCATGGTTTCTATGTTGTAATTTTAAATTCTCGAAATAGAGATAAGTTTTGGATCCTAAAAAAGCTTTGGTTCTACCATTAGCCTAGTTTCCCTAGTGACAAACTAGGGAAAACATGTTTTGTTGACACCTAATCATCAGGATTGGGTGAATAAGTGTAACTCATGTAAATAAATAATGGAAAATATGAAGAGTCACTGGGAGATGAAATGAATGGTCTCTCCCTCATGTATATAATAAAGACCAACCTGAATAATAAATTGAATTGATTTGGAGGAGTTACTGCCTGGCCTGACATGGTATCAGAGAAAACACCATTTTTCGGCTTTCCTATGCTTTGTAACTCCCTATTTTGACACTGAATCCTATGCATATTGGCTAGCCTGGAAGCTTTGATGCTTCCACTAGCCTGAACGCATTATTCACCTGCTATTCACTATTATTCACCTGCATACAAAATGTTGCTCTCTGTCTAATGCTTCAGACCACCCTGTCCACAGTCGATTGTAAATGCATACCGTTACTCCACTACAAACCTATACCATTTCTCATTATTGCTGGTCCATTACATTGATAACACACCATTGTATACCACACTATTGGTATAACATTTGTTTTCATATATAATGTTATGGTTTTCATATATATAAAACTACTTTCTTATAACATTGCTTTCATATAACATTATCTCCAGTCTATGCATAGTTGAACACACCATCCGAGTAGTTGGCTTTCCCAATACGATGTGTTTGGTTCACATACCTCCCCTTCATTGTGCCTCCACCCATGACTCTATTGTATCAAAGTTGTTATCAGTGTGGTGACTTCGGTCATTTTGCCCGAGATTTCCCTAACCATGAAGGTTAAGCATATCATGGTTTGTGACTTTTTTTGTTGTAAGCCTGCTCTACTTTCTGTTGTCTTTCTAGGAAGAGATTCCAGTCTATGAAATTGTGGTGTGAGCCTTGCCACTGTTCTTGAATATCTGGTTGTTGAGGTTTTGGAACTTGCTGGTAATACTGCCCAGGATAACAAGAAGAATTGTATAGTTCCAAGACGCATTCAAATTGGCATTTGCAATGATGAGGAGCTGAGAAAGTTGCTAGGTTTTGTAACCATTGGATTCCTGCCTAACATTCACCAGGTTCTTTTGCCTAAGAAATCTGGAAAAGACAAGGGGTAGATTGGATCTACTTCTCAGGAGTTCTGATCCCGTGGCATGTTATTGAGCGATTTAGAATAGTATTTTTGATCTATTTACATATATTTAAATGATTGGTCGAAAAAATGTGTTTACATATATTTTTATGAAATATGGTGAATGTCGTGAGCATAGATGCATATGGAGGAAGATGCTTTCTTTGCTGACTATGCAGAATCTCACCTGCAGCTTTCTGAACTTGGGTTTGTTGATGTGTAGATTCATACCTGCTGCAGAGACAATTCCTTGCTAGATAGCTTTGTTTTGTATTTCATCTAATATTTTTGAAGACTCTACCATTATCATATATTTCCCTTCTCCATATTCTATCACAGTACCTCTAATATATACTTCAGAACTATATTTTACTACAGTGCATTTTTTTCTCTTTTACACACCAAGTGAAAATTGTTTTACCAGTAGAAGAGCAATTGTTTTTCCCACAGTACACATATTTTACAATGAATTCAATCATATCTATTGTGGGAATATTTTTCACTGGCAAGGAGAACTATCTTGAGTAGTCCCTGATGATAAAACACACCCTCATTTTCAGTGAGTTGTGGAAACAAGTGTGTGTTGGAGATGGAGAAAAGGAGTGAGAACAACCTACCTTAGACAAAGAGTTCGCCATTTGGGAAAATAAGAACAACAAAGCCTATGCATTAATTGCAACATTTGTAAGTGAAGAGGTGAGTCACCATATTTCTCCATTTCCAACTACTTTTGAAGCCTTGCAAAAGCTGAAACAACTCTATGACTCACATTCTGCACTTGAAGTTGTTCAACTCACGATTAAACTCTTCACTCTTGAATTACAAAATAATGATCCTCTTACTCTTACATCCGAAGTAAAATCTATAACACATGATATCAAATCCACTAAGGTTGAATTAGATATTCCTCTTATCGATTTTCTCAAGGCAATTTATCCCACTTACTCCAATTATCTTGAGTCATTGCAAGCAAATGGAAATCTCAAAGATATTACCTTTGACTCTCTTGTGAAAAAAATTGCTGAAAGAGAGAAAGCTTTTGGAAATAAGACAGCCCCTAAATCTTCTGAAGAGGTTGTGTGCCTTGCTCATAAAGAAAATAATCTTTCCCAAGATTCTTCCAGAGGAAGAGGTGGTCGAAGAGGAAGAGGAAGACATTTCAAAGGTAGGGGGCTAGACACTCTCAATGAAAAAGTCAGATTTGCACTGCATATGCTTCAAAATAAATGGATCACATGATGCCTCTACACGCAGGTTACCTTGGGACAAAATTGAGCCACCAAAGAAACCAACAAAAGGGTAAAACTAATGACATAGACAAATGTAAAGTAGTTGAATCCGCTCATTATGTTGTGGCATAATGTAATATCAGAGTAAATGAATATTTATTTAATGCTTCACTTGCTTCTTGGAAAATGATTGGTTGCTTGATTCAGGAGAAACTTGCCACATGAATCATAGAAAATACTTCTTTGAAGAATTTACTAACAATGTTGATGGAGCAGTATACTTTGTAGACCAATCAAAACTCAAGCCATCAGGGCTTGGCACAATTAGGCTCAAATTGGCTAGTCTTCAAAACTTTCTTCTGCATCGTGTTATATATCTCCCACATCTGAAGAGAAACTTGTTGTCCTTGGTCCACATCCACGAGCAAGGTCACTCCATTCACATGTTTGATGCCAAGCTTGAGGTGAGAAAAGCATCTGACCACTCACTTGTCATGAGGGGAATAGAAGAAGAAGGCTTCTCAAGCTACAAGGTACTTCTACTCGTGAACAACATTTCTCATACAATTCTCATTATGAAGAAGGTACGCTTCCATAAAGTTTATTATGACATGCTATATTTGGACATTTGAACTACGATAGCCTCTACTTTTTGAAGAAAAATTGTGTTACTAGTTTGCTTACAATTCCTAGGAAACTTAAGCAATGTGATGCTTGCATTCTAGGAAAGCATAGTAAATGATACTTTCATGATTCACATTCAAGAGCACATAGAAAACTTGAACTCATCCATTCAAATTTTTGTGTTCCAATGCCTGTTCCTTCTGCAAATGGAAACAAATATATGATGGCATTTATTGATGACTACACCAGAATGTGTTGGGTTTATTTATTGAAAAACAAATCTAATTCTTTTCAAACATTCAGGAACTTCATAAATGGATTGAAAATGATGCACAATATCATATTGGCTCTATTCGCACTAATAATGAAAAATAATACACTTCAAATGAATTTGAAAACTATCTTCGCCAACATGGGATAAAACATAAAACAACTGTGCCTTATAATCCCCAACAGAACGGTGTAGCTGAAAGAATGAATAGGACAATCTTAAATATGGTGTGCTCCATGATGTTTTTCAAAAATGTAAAATTGATGTTTTGGGCTGATGTATTTCTATGTGCTATATATATAAATAATAGATGTCCATCTAACTGTTATAGACATATTTGGGCACTTCAACCCCAATCTTATATGTCAATAAACCAAGGGCTCTTTAACCCCTAAAAGTGTTGTTTCATACCCTAAAGGATCATGGTCAACTGACTACATCATTCCCCAGAAGTTCCACTTGAAAAACCACTCAGAACTGGCCAAAACTGGACCATACTAACTACTTCACCGTCAAGGTGCGATGCATACTTACTCCTACACTAGCCAGGTGTGATGCATACTAAAGAGGCCTTCTGTGGGGTGCGATGAGTGAGACTAAACAAATGTTTGAGACAGTTTGTTAAGTGGATGCTTATGGAATATTCCAGAAACTTCTCCTATGACACTTGCCTCTCTGAATTTTCCCAGGGATGAGTAAGAGATCCAAGAAATTTCCAATTGGAACCAAGAACAACAAGTGGAATGACACTAATCAAAAATCCAGAGGTGACTCACACCCTTGCAGACATCTATAAATGGATCCTTCATCTGAGAGATCTAGACGCTGGAATTTTGTAATTTGTAAGGAAGTGTTGATAGTTTGTCTTTAAGAAGGAACATTATATTGTTGGGTGATCTTCCTTTTCATGAGGTGAAGAGGGCTTCGATGTTGGATCAGATAGCTGGGTTGTAATCCTCTCTTCTATTATTAATAAATTTCTTTGAGTTTTCCTCCATACAATCGTGTATTTGTGAATGTTGTTCTTTGTGAATGTCATTGTATGTTCATTGTATTTTTTATTCTACAATGCTTATGATATAATAGATCGAGATGCTTTGATGGTGTTTTGTTACTTTGTCTATAAAGATATTATCTAAGCAGGACAAGTAGGAGAATAGTTGCAAGCTTTGTCAAGGAGGAGAGAAATCAAGCAGGGAGTCAAGCAGAAGATCTGGACGGGTCCCTTTGCTTCTCTCTTATCTATCATACATAGAGGAAATCACAAATTTCTTTGATTGTTTGTTTTTAGGATAGCTTCCAATCCTAGTGGGACTAGCAGATCGAAAAGACACTAGTTTTCCCAGAAACAAAATGTTGACTCTGCTGGGGAGCGAATAGTTTGTTTGTTCATTTTAAAATCATATGCCTTAAACTAATCCAACGTTTCTCCGTCCAAAGCCTTCCCGGTATTTAAAACTGACAATCATACATCAATATGCATGAAAACAAATTTCCTTTCTTTTGTATCTTTGGTTCTCATGATGAAGAATAGGGATTATAATACCTTGTTGCAAACATGAATTGTGAGTACTGCAAGTACTCACAATACAATATAAGGTATGAGCACTGAAGTCTGCTACACAATCTCAAACATGAATTCTAAGTTGCTGGAATTTGACTTCCTAGAACATAGATTTAATATATGGTAAGTCAACTATATATGAAGTTTAAAAATATATATATACTTTCATATTCAATGTAATGGTTTAATTATTAATTAATTAATTAGCTATACGTACAACTGGAACTGAAAGTATGGTTTGATATATTTTTACTTGCTTTATGAAAATAATAGAATTAGTCTTAAATTCCAGTGTGGCTTACAACTCTTATTATCCATACCACCAGGTTGTTGCAGATCAAATCATGAGGTAAAATGTTATTAAATAGGCCATCAACATCAAATCACCATGAATTAATTTCAGTAGCAAATCATATATCCTCCATTAATATGCAGTAAAAATTAAACTTAAGCTTCAAAGGGGGATTTGTTTCAATAATCACACCTCTAACTTTTTCTCGATCATAAATTTACTCTGTAAAGTATGTTTACGATGGTGCATGAGTGAAATATACATCAAGAATTTATTCCATATATTTAGCAGTGGGTTAGTATATATTAAAAATCATGGGGTAAAACTTTGATAATATAGACTAATTTTATTGTCATAATTATTTAATTTTTTTTTTAAATAAAATGATTTCAATTTCTAATATATTTTTAAAAAAATTTTATTTCTAAATAAAAAATATATTTGTGTTTTCTATTGTTATTTCTCATGCAATATATAACTGCAATCGATAATGTTTTTATATGTGTCAACCATCAGAATTTAAAATTTATATCTTTTCAAATAAAAAGAATTGTTTTCTTTAACTACAATATCTGCATAATTATTTAATTTTGTAAAACAATATAATGAGCTATAGAAAATCTAATATACTTTTATAAATCAACTATAGTTATTGAAAATGTTCATGAAAATGGATTTGTATATTTCAATCTAACTACAATATCCTCGTAATCATTTAATTTTGTAAAACAATATAATAAGCTATAGAAATTTTAATATATATTTAAAAATCAACTATAGTTGTTGAAAATGTTCATGAAAATCGATTGTATACTTCAATCTATGTGAGGAACTTATAAGACATTATTATTGTCTTTGGGTAGGATTGGATTCTCCACTACCAGAATGTAGAACTTTAATTGACAGAAAATGGTTTGATAGTTTGAATATGTGGGATATACATATTGTAACAAATGTCTAACCCTCCATATCAAGTGTGAGGGCAGGGAAAGGTGGGGAGGGTATAGCCACTTCCCCACCAAGAACAAATGAGAGAGACATGGACATCCCTCCCCCCATGTCATTAAAACAATATCTCGTACATAGAGTGGTGAGGGATTACACTTCATGAAAAAACAATTATAATGAGCCAAACAATGATAATGCAAAATCAATTTTTAACATCTAGGTATCAACATTCAAGCGAAAGCATGGCTTTGCACATGAAAATTTCGAGACAATGTTGTGGTTGAAGGCCATGGTGGCCTCCCTTTAGTTCCATGTTACTCACTAGGGTGAAGCAAAGAGCCCATTTCTATCAGAGAATCAAATTCTTTGAAAGCGTGTTGATGTACTATATTAAGTCTATTATTGTTTACTTTTATCTTTGTTTATTTTTAGTATTTCATGTATGCTAGTTTTAGAACACCACAAGATCCATGGTTTCTATGTTGTAATTTTAAATTCTTAAGATAGAGATAAGTTTCGGATCCTAAAAATGATTTGGTTCTACCATTGGCCTAGTTTCCCTAGTGACAATCTAGGGAAAACAAGTTTGAAATTTTTATTATGGGTCTAATGAAATTAACATGTTTTAACCCCACACACAAAAAAAACAACCCCCCCCCCCCCAAAAAAAAAAATATTAACTATACATGGTTCAAAAATACACCTTCCATTAGATATAACTACATTTTAGATATCATCTTTGAACTCCTATGTTCCTTTAATGTCTTTCATTTAATTATGTCATTGAAAAATCTAAATGAATAAATCCTTCCAATTACCTCTTCCACTTCCAAAACCTTTACATGTGGATTAGCTCTTAGAACGTTATCCAAGTTAGCTAGGATATGATAATTTCTCTTAAAACTATACAAAAGTAATCCATTGTATACTCTAATGAGATTTGAGTTAAAAAACATCCATTTCAATTGAGCTCTCCTCTAAAAACTTTTTTCTTTATGGCACACCCAAATTCAGTCTATAGTAGATTCCTTTTATTATTTGATGACCCACCTATTCTTTGAACAAGATTCTATCGAATATTTTGTAGACAATGAACAATCCACTCCTACAATTTCTCTATGTCAAACCTAAAGGAGCATGCTCCACGTATACTAATTTAGAAGACTTACAATAGGTAAACCAAATATAAGGACTTCATCATGCATATAAGAACTTAGTGCATTGAAGGAGTCACTCCAACTTAAAGTTTAACACAGTAACATACTCTTATGTGTTTGAGGGACTAAAACTTTAATTTGGGAAAACATTTGATAAATAGATGATTACGAAACTTATCATAATTGTTTTAAAATTTTATTATATTTTCTAGTATTATATTATTTTTCATGCCTTGGAGATAATTAGACAAGGATTATTAAGAGAAACTGAATAAAATTCCCTTTCTAAACATCTTAGGGTACTTTTAGATGATTCTTATGTATAAGCCCCAAAAGCGAATAACATGATTTTATCTATAAATTTTTACGGATATTGTAGTTGATAGTTTGTCACAATGAATCTATTAAAATAAATTGAAATATTTACTAGGAAGGGTTATTTTCTTTTACATTCTAGATCTAGTGTTATTTATGCATGCAATAGATAAATGTGAAAAATCAAAATAGTTAAACATCACCATAAACAATAATAAACACCAAGATATGTTATGTGAAAATCTTGCAAGAGAAAGCCTAAGAAGAAGATAACGCTTCTCTCCTCTCTTTTGTTTTGAATGGAAATGTTGCAAATATAAAGGATAAGGCACTTTATATGGAGTTACTTGAGACGAGTGGCCGATGTTATACTACAAAACACAAACTACCTATGGTTTTCTAAAATACTTTGTATGCAAAATGAAAATGCCTTTGTTTAGTTTAAATAAATCACCAAGGACGTGGTACAAAACATTCATACTTATTAGTCTTTGGCTTCATAAGAACAAAAGTGAATGAGTGTGTGTATTTCAAATTAGTTCATGATTGTCATATTTATTTTGGCCTTGTACTTGGATGATATATTATTGATTGGAAATGACATGGATATTATGCACGAAGTGAAAACTCATGTTGTTCTCGAAATTTTACATGAACTATCCTGATGTTGCAAGTTCCATTTTGGGTATGGAAATTAAATAAGATGGGGAGGATAGTTATCTCTACTTAAATTAGCGGATGCGTTTTAGACAAAATTACAAAGACTTAAAGTGTAGGAATGTAAATTTCTAATTATTCTCATTATGGTAGGTATAAAATTACTTGTAAATCACTGTGCTAATACACAGGAAGAAGAAGAGGATATGGCACGTGTTCCATATGCCAATGTGGTGTGAATTTTGATTAATGAAATGGTATGTACTAGACCAAACATGTCAAGTGAAAAAGGGATATTGAGCAATTATATGCCAAAACGGAGGAAGGAGCATTGGACAATAGTAAAGAAGGTATTCAAGTATATGCATGACACTGCTAGTTATATATTGTGCTACCAAGGAAGACCAAAATTGCATAGAGTGTTGGAAATACATGGCTTTATTTATGCAAACCAAGCTAGAGATTTAGATTGTTGAAGATATACAAGTGGGTATGTGTTTAACTTGTTAGGAGGAGAAATAATTTGGATAAGAAAGAGATAGTTTGTAGTGAAACTATGAGCGAAGAAGTTGAATAAGTGAGGACAACTCAAGCAATCAAGGAGATACTATGAATATATATATTGTGTCTAGGTAATTGATTGGTACAATCTGTGAGGATGTATTTTGAAAATGAAAGTGAAATATTCTTGTTAAACAACCCAAATTTCTATTTTGACATGAAGCATATTGATGTTTAATATCACCTATGAGAGATATGATTGAAGACAATAATATGCTATTGATAAAGGTTGACATTTTAAATAATGTTATCTGTGAGAACTAAAAAGTTCTCCTTTTGTAGAGAAACAATCCATAATGATACCATGGATTGTTGATCATGTGCTTCTATGACCACTTGAATGCAAAGAAAACAAGTGGGAGAACGTTGGGTATGTGTTATAATATTTGCATGAGTATCTCACCATGCAATCATTTTGCATCCATCTTTTGTGATTTTCAACACATAATATTCACTTTTAGTAGTTTTGAGGAACATATTGGTTAAATACATGGTTTTGTAAATTCTAATAAAGAACTATGATTATATTCTAATGGACAGAAAATGGATCAGTAGTTTATATGTGTGGTGGGATATACATATTGTAATGAATGTGTAACTCTTCATACCAAGTATCAAGGTGGACAAGTGGGGGAGGGTATGGTCACATACCCACCAAAATAAATGAGGGAGACATGGGCATCCCCCCGGCCCCCCATTTTGGGTAAGGAAATTAAATAAGATGGGGAGGATAGTTATCTCTAGTTATTAGCGGATGTGTTTTAGACAAAATTACAAAGCCTTAAATTATAGGAATGTAAATGTCTAATGATTGTCACTACGGTAGGTATAAAATTACTCATAAATTACTGTGCCAATACACAGGAAGAAGAAGAGGATATGGCACGTGTTCCATATGCCAATGTGGTGTGAAGTTCAATTAATGAAATGGTATGTACTAGACCAAACATGTCAAGTGCAAAAGGGATATTGAGCAATTATATGCCAAAACGGAGGAAGGAGCATTGCATAATAGTAAAGAGGGTTTTCAAGTATATGCATGGCATTGCTAGTTATATATTGTGCTACCAAGGAAGACCAAAATTGGATAGAGTGTTGGAAATACATGGCTTTATTTATGCAAACCAAGCTAGAGATTTACATTGTAGAAGATATACAAGTGGGTATGTGTTTAACTTGTTAGGAGGAGAAATCATTTGGATAAGAAAGAGATAGTTTGTAGTGAAACTCTGAGTGAAGAAGTTGAATAAGTGAGGACAACTCAAGCAATCATGGAGATACTATGAATATATATATATATAATATATATATATATATATATATATATATATTGTGTTTAGGTAATTGGATGGTACAATTTGTGAGGATGTATTTTGAAAATGAAAGTGCAATCTTCTTGTTAAACAACCCAACTTTCTATTTTGACATGAATCATATTGATGTTTAATATCACCTATGAGAGATATGATTGAAGACAATAATATTCTATTGATAAAGGTTGACAGTTTAAATAATGTTATCTGTGAGAGCTAAAAATTTCTCTTGTTGTAGAGAAACAATCGATAATGATACCATGGATTGTTGATCATGCACTTCTATGACCGCTTGAATGCAAAGAAAACAAGTGGGAGAATGTTGGGTATGTGTTATAATATTTCCATGAGTATCTCACCATGCAATCATTTTGCATCCATCTTTTGTGATTTTCAACACATAATATTCACTTTTAGTAGTTTTGAGGAACATATTGCTTAAATACATGGTTCTGTAAATCCTAATAAAGAACCATGATTATATTCTAGCTGATAGAAAATGGATCAATAGTTTGTATGTGTGATGGGATATACATATTGTAATGAATGTGTAACTCTTCATACCAAGTATCAAGGTGGACAAATGGGGGACGGTATGGTCACATACCCACCAAGAATGAATGAGGGAGACATGGGCATCCCCCCGCCCCACCCCCCATGTCATTAAATCAATATCTCGTACATAGAGTGGTGAGGGATTACACTTCATGAAAAAGGAATTATAATGAGCCAAACAATGATAATGAAAAATCATTTTTTAATACTCCGAGTATCAACATTCAAGCAAAAACATGGATTTTCACATGAAAAATTGTAAACAAGGTAGTGATTAGCATTATCACTTGGTACACATTGTGAATTTTGCATCCAAGGAGGTGGAGAGTTTGGAACCTAGGAAATAGCGAGAAGTGTGGTTCTAAATTTGAATTTGATTTCATTTATGACAATCAATCATTGGTATTTGTGAGTGCATGGTCCAATGTTTGAAATTCATTATAGGTAGGCATTAATTTTTGCTCTAAATCACTAGCTCAATAGAAGAATTATTTTTTATTATATTTTTTTATTTGGATCCAAGCTCTACTCAATATTTCCTATCAATATCTCAATTCTTTCCTCCTCAACCACAACTTTGGCTCTCTCGATTGCTCAATTTTTTCCCAACTTAAACACTCCCATTCTTGTTATGCATCTTCCTTAAAATGCTGTTGAGGAGAGTTCTTCTCGATAAAAAAAAATCTGCAGCTATATCAGCGTCCCTCTAGGCCACCATGGCCTCCATAGGATTGAAGGTCACCATGGCCTCCCTCTAGTTCCATGTTACTCACTAGGGAGAAAAGAAGAGCCCATTTCTATCAAAGAATCAAATTCTCTCAAAGAATGTTGATGCACTATATTAAGTCTATTTTCTTTACTTGTATCTTTGTTTTTTTGTAGTATTTCATGTATATTAGTTTTAACACACCACAAGATTCATGGTTTCTATGTTGTAATTTTAAATCTTAAAATGGAGATAAGTTTTGGATCCTAAAAACACTTTGGTTCTACCATTGGTCTAGTTTCCCTAGTGAAAAACTAGGGAAAACAAGTTTGAATGTTTTATTATGCTTCTAATGAGATGAACATGTTTTAACCAAACACACACAAAAAGAATGACCCAAAAAAGAAAATTAACTATACATGGTTCAAATCTACACCTTCCATTTGATATCCCTGCAATTTAGATACCATAGTTTAACTCCTACTTTCCTTTAATGTCTTTAATTTATGTCATTGAATAATCTAATTGAATAAATCATTCCAATTACCTCTTCCACTACCAAAATCTTCACATGTGTATTAGCTCTTAGAACCTTATCCAAGCTAGCTAGGATATGATAATTTCTCTTAAAATTATACACGAATTTTCTCATTGTATACTCTAACTAGATTTGAGTTTAAAAACATCCATTTATATTGAGCTATCCTCTAAAAACCCTTTTCTTTATGGCACACCCAAATTCAATCTAAAGTAGATTCTTTTTATTAGTTGATGACCAGCATATTCTTTGAACAAGATTCTATTGAATATTTTGTGGACAATAAACAATCCACTCCTACAATTTCTCCATGTCAAACCTAAAGGATCATGATCCACATATACTAATTTCTAAGTCTTAAAATAGATAAATCAAATATAAGGACTTCATCACACAAGGATCCCTTCATCATACATATAGGGACTTAGTGCATTGAAGGAGTCATTCCAAGTTAAAGTTTAACATAGTAGCATACTCTTATGTGTTTGAGGGACTAAAACTTTAATTTGGGAAATTTTTTGATATATAGATGATTGCTAAACTTATCACAAATGTTTTAAATTTTTACTATAGTTTCTAGTATTATATTATTTTTCATAACTTGGAGATAATTAGACATGAATTATTAAGAAAAACTGAATAAAATTCCCTTCTTAAACATATTAGGGCCTCTTTTGATGATACTTATGTACATGATCCAAAGGAGAATATGATGACTTTGTCTATAAATTTTCATCGACATTGTAGTTGATAGTTTTTCACAATGAACCTATTAAAATAAATTGAAATCTTTACTAGGAAGGGTTATTTTCTTTTATATTCTAGATCTAGTTATTGATTTTGCTATTTATGCATGCAATAGATAAATGTGAAAAATAAAGAATAGTGAAACATCAACACCCATAAACAACAATAAACACCAAGATATGCTATGTGAAAAGCTTACTAGAGAGAGCCTAGCAAGAATATAAGGCTTCTCTACTCTCTTTTGTTTTGAATGGAAGTGATGCAAATATAAAGGATAAGGCACTTTATATGGAGTTACTTGAGATGAGTGGCCTATGGTATACTAAAAAACACAAACTACCTATTGTTTTCTAAAAGACATTGTATGCAAGATGAAAAAGCCTTTGTTTAGTTTAAATAAATCGCCAAGGATGTGGTATAAAACATTGATACTGATCAGTATTTGGCTTCATAAGAAGAAAAGTGAATGAGTGTGTGTATTCAAATTAGTTAGTGATTGTAATATCTATTTTGGCCTTGCAAGTGGATGATATATTGTTGATTGGAAATGAAAGGGATATTATCCACCAAGTGAAAACTCATGTTATCCTCCAAATTTTACAATAAGGATCTTGATGTTGAAAGTTCCATTTTGGGTATGGAAATTAAAGAAGATGGGGAGGATAAGTGTTTAGAAAAGATTACAAAGCCTTAACTGTAGGAATATAAATTTTCAATGATTCCCATTAAGGTAGTGTAAAATTACGTGTAAATCACTGTCCAAATTGACATGAAGAAAAGAGGATATGGCAAGCTATGCATATGTCAATGTCATTTGAAGTCTCATTAATGAAATGGTATATACTAGATGAAACATGTCACATGAAGAGAGAATATTGAGCAATTATATTTCAAAATGGAGGAAGGAGCATTGGATAATAGTAAAGAGGGTTTTCAAGTATATGCATGGCACTACTGGTTATATATTGTGCTATCAAGGAATACCAAATTTGGATAGGGTGTTGCAAATACATGGATTTATCGATGCAAACCAAGCTAGAGATTCATATTGTAGAAGATATACAAGTGGGTATGTGTTTAAATTGTTAGGAGGAGAAATCAATTGGATAAGAAAGAGATAGTTTGTAGTGAAACTCTGAGTTTAGAAGTTGAATAAGTGAGAAAAACTCAAGCAAGCAAGGAGATAATATGATTATCGATATTGTGTTTAGGTAATTGGTTGGTATAATTTTTGAGGATGTATTATCACAATGAAAGTGCAACCTTCTTGTTACACAACCCAACTTTTTATTATGACATGAAGAATATTGATGTTTAGTACCACTTGCCAGAGACATGATTGAAGACAAGAATATGTTATTGATAATGGTTGAAATTTTATAGAATGTTATGAGTGAGCACTAAAAATTTCTCTTCTTTTACAGAAATAATATATAATTCTACCATATATTTTTGTTCATGTGCTCCTATGACCCGTTGAATGCAAAGAAAACAAGTGGGAGAATGTTGGGTATGTGTTATATTATTTGCATTAGTAAATCACCATGCAATCATTTTGCATTCATTTTTGGGGATTTTCAACACACAATCTTCACTTTTAGTAGTTTTGTGGAACATGTTGATTAAATAAGTGGTTTTGCAAATCCTAATGAAGAACTATGATTGTATTCTAACTTACTGAAAATGGATTGATAGTTTGTGTGTGTTGTGGGATATACATATTGTAATGAATTTGTAACTCTCCATATCAAATGTGAGGGTGGGGACAAGGGGGGCTCTCGATATTTCCTATCATCACTCAATTCTTTACTCCTTAACCCCAACTTTGGCTCTCTCCATTGCTCAAGTGTTGTTCAACTTCTACTCTCCCCCTCTTGTTATGCATCTTCCTTAAAAGGTTTCTCTAGAGAGTTCTTCTAGACCAAAAAAAAAGAAAAGAAGATAAAATTAGGACTAGTTCAACATCTTCAAAGATTGAAGGCCACCTTGGCCTCCCTCTGGTTCCATGTTTCTCACTAGGGAGAAACAAAGAGCCCATTACTATCAAAGTTCCATGTTGATGACTAGGGAGCAACAAAGAGCCCATTGCTATCAAGGAATCAAATTCACTTGCACTATATTCACTCTATTATTGTTTACTTTTATCTATGTTGTTTTTTTTTGTATTTCAAGTATGCTAATTTTAGCACACCACAAGCTTCATGGTTTCTATGCTGTAATTTTAAATTCTCAAAATAGAGATAAGTTTTGGATCCTAAAAAAGCTTTGGTTCTACCATTAGCCTAATTTAATTTCCCTAGTGACAAACTAGGGAAAACAAGTTTGGATGTTTTATTATGGGCCTAATGAAATGAACATGTTTTAACCACATTCAAGCTACACCTTATTTTTTTTAACAAGAAATTGACTATAAGTGGTTGAAAGCTACACCTTCTACTAGATATCCCTCTACATTTTAGATACCATTTTTGAATTAAGGTAAAACTGTAATTTCGGAATTTTTTTTGATATATAGATGATCACTAAACATGTCACAAGTGTTTAAAAATTTAATGATATTTTCTAGTATTATATTATTTTTCATGCCTTGGAAATAATTATACATGAATTATTAACATAAAGTGAATATAATGTCCTTCTTATAGGTAATGCAAGTTACCTTGAAGAATTTAAAGGGAGCATTGGACAAACATAAGAGTTATGCATATCAACACAAGGAATTTAAGGAGTTTAAGTTTGGGGAGCATGTGTACTTGCACATCAAGTCCAAGAAGAGCTCCTTGAGGATTGGGTCATGTGCCAAGTTGGCACCTTGGTATTGGTAGCCTTTTGAGATACTTGAGAGGATGAGTGGCCTACAAATTTCCACTGCCTATAACAGTGAAATTTCATGATGTTTTCCATGTTTAATTTCTTAAGAGACATGTAAAGTATGTTGATCATGTGATGGATTGGTTTGTATTGCAAGTGGATCTGAAAGGATTATTCCAGCTAGACCTTAGTGCATAATTGAGCAAGCTAAAGTGTAGTGGAAGAATTTGGGCCAACTAAAGCTACATGGGAGATGGTTGATCAAATATGGGCAGGATTTTTGGTATAATATTTATGTATGGTTGTTGTTCTAAATAGCACAATGAGTTGTGTAGAAAAACTCCAATAATCGGTCACTAGCTTGGTATGGTTGTCATGTTGTAATGCTTGTCATGATGGTTTTTCTTTTGACCCAGTTTTTCATTCTAAATACTACATGGAGCTAAGTTATAAAGCTCAGTTGTTTTTCTAGTTGTAGGTGCCATTCAATAGTGAGGGCAGTGTTCCCCTAAGGGGGAGGGGTTTGTAACAACCCTGGGTTAAAAGTTCACGCAATAAAGTTAATAAAGGAAAAATAAGACCAAGGTCATGGGAAACCTATTCCATGCTAAATGTTGGGAAAAATATCCTAATGGGCATCACTTGTTGTTTATTATGGTTAAGGGGAAATTAGCTATAAGTGATTCAAAGTTACACCTTTTACTAGATATAGATACCATTTTGAATTATAGTAAAGCTGTAATTTGAGAATTTTTTTGATATATAGATGATTACTAAACTTGTCACAAGTGTTTTAAAATTTTATGATATTTTCTATTATTATCTTATTTTTCATGTATTGGAAATAATTATACATGAATTATTAAGAGAAACTGAATATAATGTCCTTCTTATAGAAGGAAGGAATTCTATTTATACAATATTGAATTATTAACCAGATTCAAAAAACTGAATTGTTACCAAACTAAGTTATGGAGAGATGCTCTATATACCAATTTTATTCAATTAAATTAGTGTTTCAATTCAATAGGTAAATCAATTTAAATCTTTTAAATAAAATTATGGATTCATAAACATATATGAATTTAACATGTAAACCAATTTAATAAAAACATATTCTTTGCAATATTAAATTTTACATGACTAACCTTTGAAAGAGAAAGAATGAAAATAACGTGGACTGTGGTTACTCGGAATACATATTAAAATTGTTACAAAACAAAACCAGCAGTGAACAAATAAGTTTTGGAAGCGATGTTATCTCGCGCGGAATTTTTCCACTCAACTGATTGTGGTCGACACGACTGTTCAATCAATTATATATGTAACCACTGCCATTAGCTGCATCCTTAACAGAACTAAGTGGTAGTAATGAGAAAGATATTGCAGTGCAGTGCCCTATTTATATATGCGCGCGCAGACAGAAAAGAATTTTTCGGATCACAAAATAATAGTATTTTAAATAGAATTACTGAACATGCTTAAAAAACATACAGGGTCGCAAGACACTTCAAATTCCCAAGTGACGCATGAAGTAACTCAGATTCTTCAGATTGCCCAATTCAGTTGGAATGCTTCCCGTGATCTTATTTTTTTTTAAGCTCACTGCAATACATGATATAAACACATACTTTTCAATAAAGTACGAATCCATGCGAATCTGCTGGAGAAAATAAACATTAATTTTGAAAAGAGAAAATAAAAAGAACATGACCTAAGGCACACGAGCAAATGCCAAATTGAAAAGATGAAGAAACTTACAGTTGTTGTAAATTTTGAAGCATTCCAAGGTCAGGCACTAATTTACCAGAGAAACCCTTAGTGCGTCACAAAAATAAGAACAATTAATGTAAAATGAAAGGCTAACAGTCAGTTGAGGATGCAGCTTCGCTTGAGAGCTACATGCAGGAAGTAGGAATTAGATGATAAGCTTACACTTTGGTAACACGGCTATTCTCACAGACGGCATGCAACCAGGTACAACCAGGTTTCCAATACATTGTCAGTATCTGATAACCTTCCCTTCAATGCAATAAGAGCATCACCTATCCAAATATATTATGGTATTTCCGAGTTTTCATTCAAAACTTCCAGTAAGGATATATTATGGGTCTCTAAAGCAAAGCAATGGTTAAATTCACTCACTCGCTGAGACCATTGGTCTTTCAATGTCGAATTAAGAACATGGGCTTTCTCTAATTTAGTATACGCCATATAATTAAATCTATTTACTTGACCAAATCTATTTGAGATATCATTTTCCTATTTTATAAATTAATAAAAAGGTTAAAACTATGTTAATGATATATAATATATCTAATAATGTTAATATATTTAACAAAATAAAATATGATTTTCTTATTTTATAAATTAATAAAAGGGTAAAGCTATCTTAATGATATATTAATTATCTAATAATATTAATTATAATTTAACAAAATATTCGTTTAGATATATCCTTAGATTTTAAACATCATTCAGATTTGGTCCAAGTTTTAAACCAACTTAATCTGATTCATTATAATATTACAATTTTATTATTAAATATAATAAAATATATTCATATATTTAATATTTTGAGGATAATAATATAAATAAGATATAATATTAAATTTAATTAAATATAAATAATACATAAAATTATCAAATATAATTTATATTGTATTTCAATGCAAAATATATTATAATAACATAAAACAACACTATAAAAAGATTATATTAAATAATATAATATTTAATTGACATAATATCATATAAATAAAATATAGTATTAGTAAAAATAGAATTGAAATAAACCACTCTAAAATATACTCTCAACTTTCAATTTATCAAATCTCTTAAAGTGAAAAATTCTTTTTAGTGCAAAAGTTGACAAAGTTTTTGCACCTCAAAACAATTGATCTAGGCTAGATTAATTGTATTTTTGTAAAATTTCAGTAAGTCAAAATGTTTTTAATTAATAATTTTATTTTTTATTTTTTATGCAATTTGACCCAGTCAAATTGTTTAGATAACATAATATAACTGGACATTACAACCTCTCTTCCATACTAGGATGGAGAGTGTCTCTTGGCCCAAAAATATAATAAAATTGATTTAAAAAAATATATTTATTAAATATTTTGATTGTGAAATGAGAGATGGATTTTGGGCATGTAGTATTGATGAGTCATTGTATTGGTCCATGGTATGGTATGGTTAATGATGTCCATGGTAAAGTGAGGTGAGTTTCCATGGTTAAAAGTCTTGTTAATTGTATTTTTTTTGCTCATGTTGTATTGATGAGCCATGCTATTGGCCCATCCTATATCTCAAAAGTAATTATAATATTATTCTTTTTAAATTTAATAAAAAATGTTATAAAATTAAATTCAAATAAAACATTTAAAAAATATTTTGAGTGTGAAATGAGAGATCATTTTTGGGCATGTTGTATTGATGAGCCATGGTATTGGCCCATGGTATCGTAGCAAAGCTTATTTACAATTTAATAATTATTAATATCTATGGCAAAGTGGAGGTGAATATCCATGGTTAAACATATTGTTATATTATAAGCTTATATGCTTATTAATTAAATTTAAATATGGTTACATAGTCACGATTCTATTTTATAAGGTAAAATGGATCTTAACTTGTTGTTTCTACTTATAGATTTTAATGTAATGTGTATATTATGATTTTTTTTTAAATCTAAAAAGTTGTTCATAATTCCATTAATAAAAGCAAAATTACAATGTAAAAAAAATGAATTTTATTATTTTTATTATTTTTAACTTTTTATGGACTACAACATCTCCCTTGGGCTCTATATTAATTTTAACCCACATGTAAATGTTTAACAATTTATGTATTATAAATTGGACATATTAATATAAATTCAATATATTATGCTGACACGTAAAAATGTTTACAAAATTTCTTACATTACATCTACACATTACCCCTTTTCCCCTCTCTTAGCAATTAAATATGATATACCAAAATCATATTAAATATAATTCAAAAATAATATTATTTGTTCGACACTTTGAAAGAATAAATCATCATAGGCCATCTCCTCCAAAGGTGGAGGTAGGCACTCACAATGAAAGTGCTTAATGTTTGTCACAAAAACCATTATAGGTCATCTCCTCCAAAGGTGGAGGTAGGCACTCACAATGAATGTGCTCAAGGTTTGTCACAAAAACCATCATAGGCCATCTCCTCCAAAGGTGGAGGTAGGCACTCACAATGAAAGTGTTCAAGGTTTGTCACACTATTTTTGTTGTATGTGACTCCTCTTTCTTGTTTTTAGTCAATCCTAGAAACTCTTCATCTCTTTAAGGTACTTATGGGTAACTTTTCATTTCGAGTATTGATTACTAAGACTTTATATATATATATATATATATATATAATCATTATTGTTAGGTTTGGTTAAAATGAGGTAAAATGTTGGGTTATACTATCTTTAAAGTCATTGAAATAGTCCATTTTACATTACTCCAATATCATTAATAGAGTAGTTTTTAAGTGCGACTTTTCAAAAAGTCTTTTCGTTTATTTTCCCATCTAATTTTTCTATAATTCGGCATGGATTTATTGAAATCACAAGTTTTACACGTGAACTCTTCACAATCGAAGTGCCAAGGGGATTTTGAGGGTGTTGAATCCATATATGCAATCAAAAAATTGGTTTAAACAACACAAATCAAGATTTGTCAAGAATTTTTTTTGCCCAAGCCAAAACTTTGTTGGAAACTCCAAAAGGTCGTACTTAAATACTACTCCATTGTTAATTAAAGCATTTTGACTTAGTAAAATTGCATAAAAAAAATAAAAGTTTTAAAATATAATTAATAATTATAATGATTAATTATTAAAGTAACCTAGATCCATCATAACTCCAAATATATCAAACTCCAAATCTACCAAGCTCGAGAGTGATCAAATCTTTCACGGTGCAAACCTATTTTAGAGTGAAAAGAGATTTGATCCCTCATGGCACTTGTTGGATCTCGAGTAAATATGGATCTAGCCTTGTTTAATATTTCTTATAATATATCATTAATGTAAGAAAACATATTTATACAAATACATATTTATTTTATATATCCATAAAATCATAAACATATATTAATGATGTATAATTACTTAATAATGGTGGAGGTCTCAAATGATAATAATACTAATACTAATGTTGGCTTACATTTGTGTATGGAATATCTTTTAGAAGGGTTTCATGGTTTTCACCAACAATGGCATCCTAAGCTAGGACCTTCTCACTTTCCTCCCCATCCTTGCTCCATCCCCTGTGGCGTATTCACATGCAAGCATAATATACAAATATATCATTGATTATTTTAAGGACACATTTAAAGACCTCCAAATCTAGTGTGCACTACCTTTGTCATCATTGGACCCCACATTGTTAGAAAAATCATGTATGGAAAAGGTAAATGTGCCTCCCATATTAGCTTATTTGATTGTTGTAGCAAAGTCTAGGTAGTCTTTACTGCATTATTCTCTGAGTGCACCTTCTGGAATTATGACATGTACTATTTATCTTCCAAAAGACCCCTTGGGATCTATCAGATATAGCTCGCATCAACACCACAATAGTGAATGAGCCCTTATCTTTAGTCTCCCTACTAGATGCCCATGTTTTCCCAAGATATCAACATTGTCCACTATCCTTGTTGGATCTCTTCCTCAGCTAACAATCTCCTTGTCCAACTTATGGTTTTCTCAACATTATTCCCTCTTCAAAAATGCTAAGTGGGGGTGGTAAAAACCCTATGCCTCCAATATTCTCACCCCCACCATTCTGAAAATAACCCCAAGTCTGAAATAAATTATATTAAGTGTAAAGGAGAATAACCATTCATGGTACTCGGTAACGATATACAACTCGATGAAATTATGGTGATGGTTTAACAACCCTAGGTTAAAAGTTAATAAGCAAAAAGTAAGATGAAGGTCATGGGCCACTTATTCTAAGCTTATGTTGTGTAGGTAAATCCCCTCTGTGGACAGAGGTGAGCCCACTAGCCTAAATGGGGTCTAACAACAATCAAACAACGCTAACACGCATGTTCTTAATTGCAAAGTAAAGACAGATGATGAGGACCTACCTCTAATCCAACGCTAGTATTTGTAGAAGAGTCGTCGCTCCCATTTTTTCGCTTCAGCCAGTCACAATCCTCACGATCCTCATGAACAGACACCTGAACATGCAAAGAACAACACAAATACAAGCATAAAATCCAAGAAATGCAACTATGTATCAGTCAGAAAGGATACAACTCAAACATCATTATAAAGATAGTGAGAGTGGAACCATAATGATAGTCATCTATTATTATTGATAAACAAAAGAGAATACAACCAAGTTCTGATGTCAAATCCTCCTTTGGCTGGGTGATCAGCAACACATGCCTTGCAAAGCTTGTAGGGGATGGGGAACAAGCCTCTCTCTCCTTGGTTACTTGGACATGGATCTCCTCAATGAAAGATATAGCCTTATGGGAATGAAAAAGGCCTCTTGTAGCATGAGCTTAGCAATTATCAGATTTTGGGACTTAGAATTTGGAGCTTGAAGAGTAGAATTACTAACTAGCTTGTCAAAGGCAAAAGGGCAAGCTTATATAGAGGGAGGAGAAGGAGATAAGATCATCCACAAGATTCATGGGATTTTCCTTATCATTAGGAAGCTTCCATGAGAGGTGGAGAACTACTTCCCTTCTATGGAGATTCGAAGCCCAACTGAACTAACTCAAACTCGAATCAGTTCATGAATAGGTTAGGAAGAACCTTCGAAAGTTTGTTTGTTAAAAACTTTACCCAACTGGGTTGGCGCTAGTGCCCCTCTGATACAGAGCGCCAGCTGGCACGCCCTCTTTGGAGGATTTCCCTCATTGGCGCGAGTGATACACTGAGGAACAACGCCAATGGAAAAAGGGCTATTTTTATGGGTATTTTGTAGAAGGTGTCTTCAGGGCATATGAATTACATACTCAAGGGGATACAATGCAGGTGTTTTTAGGTTATGTCACTTCTCACAGGTCCCGGAATAAGTCCTCCAATGTGCGGGAGAAGGGGTAACAGGGACGGTGACAAAATACTGTGTAACAGATGCCCCCTAAAGCATGAGGCCCAAAAGAGAGAGGGGTTAAATGATTTACAAGAACATGGTCGACCGAAAACACGGCCGCCAGAGAACCTGCATAAGAAGTACAACTAATATCTCAAGTACATGATGTATGTAGTATGGGTGTAGCCATCCATAGCAGAGTACATAAAAATTTGGATCCAAGGTATGGACGCAGCCATCCAGCGAGGATCGATGAATAGACTCATGCATGGTCGTAGCCATCCAGTAAATGAGTCATGTAATGATCATAATAATCCACAAAATCACAACTCGGATCTCAACAGACAAAATCCAGGGTCTTGTGCTCCATCTCGACCCGAACAAAGTACAAATTCAAGCATGCGAATATGGGAGTCGAAGTCGAACATGAAAGAACATCGTCTGATTACCAGTCAATGATGAAAATTGTTAACAGATGCGAGAGGTACCACCAATAATGACAATGGACCTCAAGGTACTATAGGTACAATCTACGGCGTGCGAATCAGTGAGCCGGCGTCGAACACCGGTAGAATCATTCGATCGGAGGCCAATGATGAAAACCTCGCATCGAACACGAAGAACCTGCCATTGAGGCATGCAGGCTCCAAGGTACCTGAAGGGAGTCTCTAAGTCAACTTCCTGGATAATGAGATGAAGTCGACAGGAAGTGACCTTGATCGAAGGTGAGCCATAATGTTTCCCACATCATCGACACGAGACAAAGAAGGATAAAATGTTTTGTGTGAGGTATCAGAGGGAGGTTAAGTATTCTGCAGAGGTCAACTTCTATTGAACATATCGGCGGCACGACAGTGGACTTGGCAGTATTTGACATCAAATGATCAGGGGTCACGGTGATAAGGCGATGAGCAGATGAGTGGTCAAATAGGATAACCCAAACCCACGAAGGCAAGTGTGAAAACAAGATGAGATGTCCCCACCTAGACATGAATGCAGACAAGTGCCATGTTCAAGAGTGACATACTGCCGACATGACGATAATTGTGGTTCCTTTATTCCCCACCATTTCTGACGAGTACCCTGGTTATTTTTGGATGACAAGCTTGATGGGGATAGCATATGCTTGGGAGGCGTCATTTCGACAGAATCCGATTTCATTGAGTTTTCAGGAGTCTGACAAAGGAAGAACTCAGTGTCTTTTCATGTTTAGAGAGTTTGAAAAGACAGCATAAAAGTAAACTCCAGGGGTGTCATTTTTCGTAAAGTTGTCTCTCGAGCCCGAAAAAGTATAAAACAATGCTCGAAAGAACTGCCCGATCATTACGACCGAGGAGTACTTTTCATAAGTAGTGATTTCAATTTGAAAAAGTAAAAAAGCGATCAAAACCACGTTGCTTCATGACAGTTAACGAACCGGAAGTGACAAGGGTCCAACAATCTTTTCGTTTTTTAAACGGTCGGAAAAGGGTTTAAAGACGACCACCTCTCATTTCCCTTTAACGATTCGAGAGGACCAACTCGGCATTCTTTTCACATTTAGAGAGTCAGAAAAGAGCAAAAAGGTGACTCCAAAGTGACTTTTTTGTGTATTTACCGAGTCCAAAAAAGTATAAAATACAACTTGTTTCGCTGCCTGAGCTGCACAAACACCTGTCGCTGCACAAGAAATGAGCGTAAAATCCATTTTCGACACAAATATTCATAAAAATATCCATAAAATGACTTTTAAAACCTATTTAGGGGTCAAAAAGTTATAAAATGGTGAAAATGGTAAAACAAAAAATTACTTTTAACTTTTTACCCTTTTGAGAGAGACATTAGGGCTTTTGGAGTGCGATCTTCAGTCGAAGATTGCGACAAATCTAGTGGACCATTCAGAGCGTCGTCAATGTCAGGTAAGAGGTCTCGTCCTTTACTCCATTTCTATCCATTTGAAATTTGTTTTAAGTTGCTTTTTCATCTCCTATAGGGAGGATTTCAAATTTAAGGGTTGCGCCCATTGGCGCGGGTTTTGGGCACGGACCCACGCCAATGGGGAAACTTTCCCAAAGGGCACACGCCCATGGGGGAAACTGTTTTAGAAACAGTCACGCCAACGGCCGCGCAGGTTTTTTGGCCAATTTAAAACAAATTTATACCAATTTCCTTTCATTTTAGAGTGGCACAAGGATCTAACTTAATATTTTGGGCTTGTGTTTGCAGGGAAATATGCAAAAATGGTGATCGTGTGGAAAGAACGAGAACATGACCAAGTAGACACATTGGCCTTGGTAGATGAGGACTGCATGGAGGCTCTCAGAGCATGTGGGCTCAAGAAATTCTTCCTGTTGTCCTATTTACGAGCTCAGCCAGAGCTCTTACAGTATTTGATCAACTTGTGGGACGTACCGGAACAGGTGTTCCGCATACGAGACCAAGTATTGTAGTTAGACGTATCTGATGTCTACTTCCTTACTGGATTGTCACGACAGGGGCCAGTGCCTCGACTGACCGGTAGCAGGCCATCTGGAGAGAAGATGGAGGAGATGAAGGGTCGAGTTTGCCTAGGTACAAGATACGGGCAGGGCAGCTCGAAGGTGGATATCCCCACCGTCCCAAATTTGACACTGAGAGCATTGTTGTTTACCATCACACGAGCTGCGGGGGCACAGGCGCCCCACGAAGCTACAAAGAACCATGTGATCCTGGCGACAAAGTGCCTTAGTCCGACAGTCTTCAATCTGGTGTCAGCAGTGACGACCAATATGAAGAGGCAGCTAACCAAGGCCAAGCAGGGCAAGCTGCAACAGTTTGGATATGGATCCATCTTGGTGACGTTCTTCTTGGAACGCGTACCAAGCTTCCAGGGCCAAGGGGCCTTTGTTCCTGACCCAGCACCTCGAGAGCCGAGGATGGCTCGATGGGTGGCACTGATGCTGAGGGGTGGTGGCGGTCAGCAGATGTCTTTCAGACCTAAGTTTTTCGGGTGGCTTCGCCGCGAACTAATTGTGGTGGAGGACTGGCTGTATGCGGGGACAGACTTCACCGGAGATCCTGACCTTTCCCTTCCGGAGGGAGAGGACTGCGATGATGAGATTGGTATGATCTCATTTTTTGATTTTGTGTTTTTATGATTTTTTTTTGTTAGTACATGCTTGTACTAATGACCTTTATATGGATATGCAGATGTTGGCCCAAAGCGTCCGGCTGGCATGTCTCCCATTGCGAGGAGACACCCAGTAGTAGCAGTAGGAGCGGATCCTCAGGAGGAGGGCAGTGATAGAGGAGAGCTTATTCAGAACCTCGAGGCTATCACTCGAGGGATTCCAGATTACACTCGGCTAGTGGATGTCCTGCTAACGTACCAGAGGCACACAGTGGGGGTGCCAACTCGCATCCATCGACTCCTGAGACGTTTAGTGCGAGCGGTGATGTGCTACCATGAGCACAACCGAGACTAGATATCTAGGCTTCCTTTTCTATGCATATTGTTTGAGAGACATGTTGTCTTCGGATGTATTTAGACAAACATGTATTATTTTTTGATGATGCACGAGGTGCAAACATTTTGGACACACACACACACACACACACACACACACACATATATATATACATATGTTTTATGGTTTATTGTACTCTATGCTTCTTATGTTATGTTGAATTACATGTTATGCAAATGCCTGTCCAACACATAATTAGCTAATGCATTGGTTAACGTATTAAGTCATCTTGGAATATGTTGATAAGTAATGAAATCAAAATCCATTTCTAACAGCTTAACATGTAAATACAACCTTAAAATCCAATGATCTCTGACGGAATAATGCCCGTTGAGTTCGTGGACGACAAGCTGAGAGTCCAAGTTCACAACCAATGTTCGAATGCCAAGGTTAATCGCCTCAGCTAATAATTCAATCACAACACTATATTCAGTGACATTGTTCGTCGTACAACCTAGACAAACCCCTTGAATGTCTACTAACTCACCATGAGGATCGTAGATCACCCATGCCGCAGATGACAAGGTGCGTGTACTGCGGGAGGCACCATCAGCGAAACCAACGTAAGGCGATCCAGACATCTGTCCAAGAAGCAAAAAGACACAATAAGCAGCAATCACGCCGACACAGCAAGACAAAAACATGAAAGCATGGACACACAACACACTTGCTGAAAGCACACGTATATACAAAAAAGGGAGTGCCTGGACTCATGCATAGTATTTTTTCAAATAAATCCCATTTTGGGGCTTATCCAGGGGATTCCCTTTGTAATCAATAAGCTCGTAGGCTCCTTTTTGCAAAACTCTTTTCACAATGTAGGGCCCGTGCCACATAGGCTCGAATTTTCCTGCCCCCAACTTATCGTTAGCTTGATCATAGAGCAGTACTAAGTCTCCCTCAATGAAAGAGCAGGGATGAACAGTGTTGTCGAAGTGAGTTTTCACTTGCTTCTTCTGTGCTTCAATAGCTAAGGAGGCTAGACGACGGGTCTCGTCCAACCACTCTAAGTAAAGAAGATGCTCTTCTATTGGAGTAGTATCAGGGAGAAATTCAACGGCTATCTTTAATGAAGGAATCTCACACTCAATAGGAAGGGTAGCCTCCAGTCCGTAAACTAACTGAAAGGGGGTGAAACTGGTGGCGTCCTTCACTGAGGTACGGTAGGCCCACAAAGCAGAGAACAACATCAAATGCCAATTGGACTTATGCATGCCAACAGTTCATTGAAGCATCGTGACCAAAACCTTTTTCAGGGCTTCCACTTGACCGTTTGCCTGAGGATAGTATGGGGTTGAACTATCATGTCGTAGTCCCAACTGGGTTGTTAGCTCGGTCATCATGTGATTACGAAAATGATTTCCGTGATTAGTGACGATGGCTTGGGGGACTCCGAACCACGAGATAACATGGTTGAATAAAAACTGCACCGCGGTGTGACCGTCTTCAGACAATATAG
The DNA here is from genome assembly GCA_000404065.3 of Pinus taeda. NCBI lineage: Eukaryota > Viridiplantae > Streptophyta > Pinopsida > Pinales > Pinaceae > Pinus > Pinus taeda. Next base: position 175,637 of record APFE030058377.1, read on the forward strand.
GCATCACCTCAGGCCATTTCGTGAAATAATCGACAGCAACGATGATGTACCCATGCCCCCCGGCTAAGCGAGGGTTATAAGTCATATAATCAATGCCCCATTTGGCAAAAGGACCGACGATTATAACGAGGTGCAGTGGAGCAGGGGGTGTACGCATCTTCCGTTGGTAAATTTGGCACTCATGACATGAACGGACGGTAAGAATGCAATCCTTGAAAATGGAGGGCCAAAAGTAGCCAGCATGGAGGATTTTTTGTGCAGTGGCATATCCAGACATGTGACCGCCACAAGCACCAGAGTGGCAGTCATTTAAAATTCTCTGCTTCTTCGAAAGTCAAGCATCGGCGAAGAATAGAATTAACACTGAGACGGTATAGGGTGTCCCCAACGATGCAATATGGTTGGGCTTGATGTCGGATCCGTTGGTGAGCATCCTTAGAGGTCTCGGGACGGAAGGAGGACATCTGCAAGTAGACAATAATATCCCCATACTAGGGATCGAGGGTGCTGATGAGGAGGAGAGTTTCGTTTGGAATGGAATCCTCTAACTGAGAGGATGCAGCAGTAGATGGAAAAGAACACAACCGTTCAGCGAAGACAAGCGATTTCTTAGACTTGTCAGCAGTAAATTCCAAGTCAAACTCTTGGAGGATGACTATCCACTTCGAGTATTTGCCCCCCAGCAACTGACGTGACAAAATGTAGGTCATAGGGTTGCAATCAGAGATCAATGTCATGGTATGCAACAAGATGTAATGACAGAAGCGTTGAACGGCACAAACAACGGCCAATGCCAACTTCTCGACATAAGCATATCAAGATTCCATGTCTAACAAATTGTGGCTAAGGTAATAAATAACATGTTCAGTGCCATCATTGTCATCCTTAGCAAGAACCATGCCGATGGTGGTCTCAGCAGCGACCAGATACAACATGTAATCACGATGGTAATTCAGAGGCTGCAACAAAGGGGCAGAAACCAGAAGAGTTTTAAGATGTTCAAAATACTCTTGAGCTATGGCATCCCATCGGAACGGGGTGTCACACTTGAGTAACCGCGTGAAACCTTTTGCCACCTTGGCATAATTCAGGATAAATCGTCGTAAAAAGTTTGCTTTACCCTGCAAGCTTTGCAGTTGCCGCAAAGAAGCAGGGGGAGGAAGATTCAAAATGGCCTCGACTTTAAGGGGATCCAAACGGATGCCCTCTCAGGAGACGATAAACCCAAGAAGTCGGCCAAACTCCATGCAGAAGACACACTTACGTGGATTAAGTTGAATATTGTAGTGTTGACAGCGGAGAAAAATTTCGCGGAGATGCGACGGATGGTCTTGGCATTTAGCTGAATGAGCGGGAAGGGCATCCAGATAAGGCTACATGATGTGCCATATATCATGAATGGTGTAAGACATCGCACATTGAAAAGTGGCGCTGGCATTCTTGAGACCGAAAGGGAGCTTTTTATAAGCGAAAGTACCCCAGGGACAGATAAAGGTCGTCTTGTGTTGATTAGTTGGCACGATATTAATCTGGTTATATCCAGAAAAGCCATCCATAAACGAATATATCTCACTCCCAGCACACTCATCAATGAGTTGGTCAATGAAGGGTGTAGGGTAGTTATCTTTTGCGTAGGCTCGATTAATATCACGATAATTGACACAGACGCGAATGGTACCCTGCTTTTTATCCACAGGGACGATGTTAGAAACCCAATCTATTAGTGTGATGGGGTAAATGAAACCAGCTTTAAGAAGCTTTTCGACTTCCGCTTTGATTGCTGCCACCTTGCGGGGGTGCACAAGGCATAAACACTGACGAACAGGTTTAGCTCCTGGATATGTAGGTATCTTATGCACTACGATGCTTGGATCAATGTCGGGCATCTCTTCATAAGACCATGTAAAGACGTCATGTAACTCGCGAGAAAGAGCTATATAGATTTTAATTTCCTTAGGAGTGCAAGTGACTCCTATGTAAATGTGCTCGACAATCCCTGGTTTGACAGAGATGTTGATAGGTTGAGTCTGCGTAATGTTCCCCAAATTCCCTTCAGAAGACACTTGATATACCTGAGTGGTTGTCTGAAGGGGTTGTGAAGGGAGACACGGAGCAAACCGCTCGAGACAAGCCAACGTTTCCCGAAGGGTAGGGAGAAACGAGGAACGCTGATGAAGATTGAACCACGGAGGTTCCTCGAGAGAGATGGTCTCTATGATGGCTTCGTCAGAAGGAAAGATTTCCTTTAATGGATCCGAGGAGGCACATTCTCCAAGCCAAGGGGAAGGGTCATATGAGTCAAGAGCTTCGCTTAAAGAAGCGGATTCAACAAGAGGAGCCGATACAACAACAATTTCGATGTAGTTGAGCTCGGCAGGACTCAATGACATCTCCTCACCCCACGATTCTATCTGGTCAATGGGAGGGAGGACCCAAGGATCAGAACAAACCGAAATCATACTGATAGAGGTGAGGTTTGGAGGTGGGAGTGAAAAAACACCCATGAGGGTGGGATCTTTGAAGAGCCCAGCTCCCACACTCTCGAAGGGGATGGAGGTATGCTCCACGAAAGGCACATTACCTTCAGAAGAAGAAGCGAAGAAGGAGAGCTGGTCTACCATGACAATTTTCCCCTAGTGAGGGAAACAAATGACACGGAAGAGGGACGAAGACACGGCACGCATGGCATATGTCCAGCTCTGGCCCAGAAGGAGGTTGTAAATGAGATTTGCGTCAATGACCTCAACTTCCACTTCAACGGTTTTCCCTTCCAAAGTAATTGGCAATCGTTGGAGGATACCGTAGGGACGAGATTCTCTGCCAACAAAGGCTTCCAACGTTGTGGGAGACTGGCTCAAAGTTGGAGACCCGATCGCTTTCCAACAAGCAACAAACATGATGCATGTTGACGTGCCTTCATCAATAACTGTACGATGAATTGTTTTCGAATTGATGATGACTTGTATGAGGAAGGAAATCTGATGAGGCAGCCTAGGGACATGGCTCTCGAGATCAAAGGTGATCAAATCCGAATCTGCTGGGTTAATGCCACCGATGGCCGATAGCAGGGACTTCCTTTGAGGGGGGCAACTCTGGAGAACTTCTAAAGTGGACATAGCCGACGGATCCTGCGCTAAGTCCTCAACTATGCTATAGTGCTGGGAAGCATGAGCATTTGGGTTGTAAGATGATCTCCAAAATCCTCCTTTGGGAAGGGGTCAGATGGGTGTCTCAGTACTAGGTCTCTCGATGTGGTGCAGACCAGAACTGGACGGAGGAGCGCTTGAGGGGACCTTAGGCTCCTTCCTAGCGGATGACGGATACTTCTTTGTTTGAGTCGTTACATGAATGGGAATGGTTCCAGCCATGAACACTTGGGAAACAAAGGGAGATGAAGACGAAGATGGATCGGCCACCATTTGAGTCTGTTGAGAGGGGAAAGGTTCTTTCAGAACCGCAGGAATCCTAGGAGCACCTTTGAATAAACGATTGACCTCGGACCGCCTAAGGCAGTCTTTGGTATAATGATCGTCATCACAGATAAGACAAGGGTACTTTGGTTTACACTTGGCTCCTTCCTTGGGTGGAGGTTTGGAGGATTCCTGTTTAGGTTGCTCAGATTTATCCTTCGCTTTCCCCTTTTTCTTTCATTTTGAAGCCTTGTCCTCCATGGTGGACTGGACGACGTTGACCTCATAAGTACTTCCAGAATTAGAACCACCTTGAGAAGTGTTTTCGTTTGAAGCATTCGATTTTTTCTTCCCAGGATTCGAGGATGATTTCTTCAACGACGGATTTATAGAGCCAATAACCTTATCAACAGATGGCTTTGATGGAGCTTTGGATGTACTGGGTCCCGGGGCATTAGGAAAATATGCATATAAAGTACCTGACTGAGAATAAACTAAGTCAAGGTACTGGGCACGCGAGATAGCTTTCTCTTCAGTCACATAAGCTCCCATAGCAATGTCCCGTGCAATATTAGGGACAAAGGAGGTCATGAACCAATTGGTTAGGAGTTAATCAGGAATCCAGAACTTGATCAACCAACGACGCCATCTCCATTCATGTATATGATCAGAGATGTGCGTGGCCATCTCCTGTTTGAGAGATGTAAGGAGATGCGTTCCCGTCTCATACCAAATGGGTAACTGAAAATGAGTAAGGAATGCCATTTCCAGTGAATTGAAATCTTGAAAAGTCACACGGGTCAACTCAATGTACCATTTAGCAGCCGAGCCAGTGAGAGTCCTTTGGAACAGGCGGAGCCGGATTGAATCGTCAAGCCATGAATTCGACGAACACCAAAGGTGGTAAGTCATTACATGGGCTTGAGGATCCTCTCTAGCCTTGCCATCAAATTTGGGACAATCACCGGGTATCTTGGTTGGAACTAGGGGCCAGTATGGATTATGAAAGATAGGATCATTGGTTAATTTAGATACATCTGGCAGTTCCAACATTGCTAAGAATGGTAGCTGAGGATTGACGGACATCTGCAGTTGTGGATATGAGGTAGCGCCAGAATTCCAACCAGTTGCTGGTTGCCCCCACTGACTGTGTCCGGATGGACTAGGTCCAAAAGGACCATGTCCATAGGGACTCTGTCCATACGGGTTATATCCATAACCGATCGGTTGACTCTGGATCTGCCCCCCAGCGCCCTATTGATTATCAAACTGACCTGCAGGAGCAACATATTGTTGCTGGTAATTTTGATAAGGAGCGACCTGCATCTATTGGTAATTTTGATACGGGGAAAATTGAGCTTGCCTCTGGGGTTGCTAGTATCCATATGATTGTTGGGCTCCATATTGAGCCTGGGGACCAGGTTGCGCTTGGTAAGAAGGTTTCGACTGAAGCCCACCTTGCATCTGGAGACCAGATTGAGTTTTTGGCTAAAAACCGGGTTGAGCTTATGAAGCAACGACCATCTGCATGCCCGGTTGAACAGGCCCAGAAAGATGTCCTCGGGAAGACTGAGGTTGGGCCACCTGGCCGGAAGGTTGCCCTGTTTGGGTTTGGGATGGACCTACTTGCCCAGAAGGTTGAGCTTGTTGGGTGTTAGGTTGTCCTTGTGCAACCAAGGGTTGTCCTTGCAGACCAGACGGTTGAGCAGACTGAGCGGTTGGTTGTCCTTGCGGTTGACCAACCTGTCCAGATGGCTGACTAGGCTGAGCAGTGGGTTGGCCTTACTATGTGTAAGGCTGACCACCCTGCCCATAAGGGTACCCTTGCTGGATTCCGGGTTGTCCTTGTTGCATGTAAGGTTGTCCTGGATTCTCGTAGGGTTGACCTGAAGGATATCCCTGCTGGACTCTAGGTTGTCCTTGTTGAGCATAAGGTTGTCTCGGGTTTCTAGAGGGTTGCCCAAGATAGGTGAAAGATGGACCACCATAGGCTGAAGGTTGTCCCCGGGAGGGTTGTCCTTGTGGGTCTCTAGGTTGCCCTGGATAGGTTTGGCCATAATACTGCTGCCCATAATTAGGCTGCATGTAGGATGGCAGACCTTGATACGATGGTCCTTGGTACGAGTGTCCTTGATCTGGATGGATTTGGCCACCACCGTAGCCAGTGGTACCCCAAGCTACATTCAACGAAACTGAAACCTCAACATTAGGCTCAGCTAACAAGGAAGTATACAAATGATGACCTATAGGGTCATAATAAGGGCCTTGCATGCATGGATTTTGGACAGCATGCAAATATTGAGAATATGCCCCCTGCTGGAATGGCACCAGAAGAAGGTGGGGCACTAACTGTAGGATGAACAACTCTGGCAGCATGTGCCGATTGACCACTATGTGCGGGATCATGGGACAAACCAACAACAGTAGTTACGATTGAAGATGCCGTAACGGCACTAATAACCGGAGTTGATGATGCAACACAAATGGTCGGATTGGTCGGAATTGACGTGACAATGGTATTGTGAACTTGCGAAACAAAAGATCTCGTAGTGGGAATGATGTTATGATCCCACATGGTACCAGAAGAGGAGTTCCTAGAGCCCATGGCATCCCTCAAAGCCTTATAGCGTGCAGGCATTGTAATACCGAGAGGGGTGATAGTGTAGGGCGTAGATATGACCGGGGATGTGGCTGGGATAGGAGTCTCGATACTTGACACAACAGGTGTTTCACCCGCTACAGGAGATGTGTCCTCCATATCAGAGGAAGCCATCGGGGCCGAAGCACTAGTAGGAGTAGAGGGAAAATCCTCTTTGTAAGGTTCCCAAACAGGGTTCCAAAACAGATCGTGAAGCTTGTCTTATGGGGCACGAGAGTTCAACGGTTGGACACTTGGAATAACAGGAAAAGTGTCACTCCAAACCGGTGTCTCGGGAGCAGCAGAAGAAGGAAACCCTTGGTCACTAGGGATGGAAGACAGGATCGACGGATTCGCCAGGATGATCAAATTCAAAAAATCCTAGACAAGCTAACGATGAAAGACCCTACTCAAAACTAACGCAAACAAGATCTAACAAGGTAAGTGTGATCATGGTCGAATAAATTTTAAGACATTAGGACACAACTTGACCTTTTCATCTTTAAAGAGTCGAGAAAAGGACAAAAAGATGACTCTATTCGCCTTCGAATGTTTAGTGAGCCTGAAGTGACAAATGATCAAGTGAGCCTTTTCTTTTAAGGAGTCCGAAAATGATCAAAAAGTGACTACTCTGGAGAACTAGGCAATGGGTTTACCAGACAATCCATAAAACTACATATACACCTTAGCAATCATATGAAAACCAAGGACTTTCCGTACGACAGTCAATCTTCCCGAATGCTATGTTCGGTGTGTTACGGGCTGTAAGGCGGCAGACAAGGCTTCCTGTGGATCAAGGATGATAACCTAGTGGAGTCTCCCCATATACTCGATGGTACGTGGGAGCACAAGTCCGTACTAGACCATAGTTGAGTCACAAAAGGAGGAATCACCCAACCTTGAGTGGAAACAAAAGTGACTAGGTTTAACAACACCGGAGCACGTCTATAGCCTAGACCTCTAGAATGTGAGCATTATGTTCCAATGCAATTTTAGATTCATTCGATTTATTTTAAAGTTGATCTTGAGTTAAGTTTCAGTTTTCAGGTCCTACCGTATGTAATCTCTCAAAATTCCCTAAATGCAATATATATGCAAAAACATGTCATTTCATTCAATCAATGCTAATTACAAGAGAGTTGAAGAGCTTTCATACAAACGAAATGATCACGAAACAACAAAAGAGCTTCCCAAATGCAGCTAATGCAAATCAATAAACTTTTCTTTAAGATCACTAAATCACCAATCGAAATGAAAAGTTCTAATTTTCATTAACTGATTCAAATCTTTTCGATGATGGAAAAATGCACTAAAGAACTTTTGAGAAATAACACAAACAAATTCTATCCAATACAAGCACGTTTAGTTCCTCAAATCACAAATCAAACATCCAAAGAACCAAAAAGATCCCAAAGACAACAATGAGTCGTGTGATCTAGGCTCAAAGTGAGACGAAGCGGAATTGAAGTGAAGACAAAGAAAATTAGCCAAATGTGAAACTTGTGCAACTTGTGCCAACTATAAACTAGCACCAGCCGAGTTTGCTATGGAAAAAATAAAAACAAAAGAGCCAAGGCCAAAACAGAAATACCTAAGTACACTAAGAGGCAAGAAGCAACACAGGAATTCAACATAGAAAGCTAATCAAGCAGGAGAAAAAAAGGAAATAACCAAGAAGCAAGGCAAGTTCCAAGCCGTTCAGTTCGTAAACCAAACCGGAGATGGACTGAAGTAGTGTTGATCTACTTCGCTAATGCAAGGCAATAGCGTTTCGAAGGCTATCTGGCTAGACTTCAGGCTCCGTCTAAAGTTTACAAATCAAACAACAGGACAAAACAAACAAACAAGGCAAAAATCCAACTCCCCAGCGGAGTCGCCAAATTGTTGTGTAGGTAAATCCCCTCTGCGGACAGAGGAAATCCCACTAGCCTAAATGAGATCTAGCAACAATCAAACAACGCTAACACGCAGGTTCCTAATTGCAAAGTAAAGACCGATGATGAGGGCCTACCTCGAATCCAACGCTAGTATTTGTAGAAGAGTCATTTCTCCCGTTCTTTCGCTTCAGCTGGTCACAATCCTCACGATCCTCGGTGAACAGACACCTGCACATGCAAAGAACAACACAAATACAAGCATAAAATCCAAGAAATGCAACTATGTATCAGTCAGAAAGGATACAACTCAAACATCATTATAAAGACAGTGAGAGTGGAACCATAATGATAGTCGTCTATTATTATTGATAAACAAAAGAGAATACAACCAAGTTCTGACATCAAATCCTCCTTTGGCAGGGTGATCAGCAACACATGCCTTGCAAAGCTTGTAGGGGATGGGGAAGAAGCCTCTCTCTCCTTGGTTACTTGGACATGAATCTCCTCAATGAAAGATATAGCCTTATGGGAATGAACAAGGCCTCTTATAGCATGAGCTTAGCAATTCTCAGATTTTGGGACATAGAATTTGGAGCTTGAAGAGTAGAATTACTAACTAGCTTGTCAAAGGAAAAAGGACAAGATTATATAGAGGGAGGCGAAGGAGATAAGATCATCCACAAGATTCATTGGATTGTCCTTATCATTAGGAAGCTTCCATGAGAGGTGGAGAACTACTTCCCTTCTATGGAGATTCGAAGCCCAACTGAACTAACTCAAACTGGAATTAGTTCATGAATAGGTTAGGAAGAACCTTCGGAAGTTTGTTTGTTAAAAGCTTTACCCAACTAGGTTGGCGCTAGTGCGACTCTGAGACAGAGCACCAGCTGGCGCGCCCTCTTTGGAGGATTTCCCTCATTGGCGCGAGTGATACACTGAGGAACAACGCCAATGGAAAAAGGGCTATTTTTATGGTTATTTTGTAGAAGGTGTCTTCAGGGAATATGAAGTACATACTCAAGGGGATACAATGCAGGTGTTTTCAGGTTATGTCACTTCTCACAGGGAATAGGTCCTCCAATGTGTGGGAGAAGGGGTAACATGGACGGTGACAAAATACTGTGTAACAGCTGAATTTTGGGAAAAACATCCTAGTGGGTGTTCATTTGGTTTATTATGGCTAGGGGAAATTGGAAAAGGAAATAACAAAGGCTTTGCAAAGGCAAGATGAATTATTTGGCATTTTATTTATGGAAATAAAAGAAATTAGGAGAAAATGAAGGTGAAAGATCACATGTTGCATGTGAGGAGGAAATTGAAGGAAAATAATGGAAATTGAAGAAAATAGAGGCCTCACTAATAAAAATGATTCTAAGCATCAGTTCATAGGTTTGGTTAGTCGAGTTTTGGAGCTCTCTCTCTATTCTCTGATACTCTTTCACAATTAAATTATTCTTGGAGGACTCTAGAATTAGAGGAAGGAAGGAAAAGGAAGGACAAGGAGGAAAAGGAAAGCAAAGATCAAACAAGGAAGAGTTGGATCAAGTGGATACAGTGGGATTACTTATAGGTATCAATTTCCTTGCTAGTTCGTGCATGCCTGGTATATTCATGTGTGCATTTGGTTCTCTTGCTATCATTGGCATGGGATTTTCTAGGTGTTACAGTGGTTTTAATTCATGCCTTTCCATTTTTTGATATCCATGGTGTGATGGAGTTATTTTACTTAGTTGAACTAGATTGTTGGATGGTTTCCAAACTAAGTGGGGTGGTCTCAGTAAAATTCCCAAATGCCAAGGAATCCATTGACTGATAATGGTGGGATACACGTAGGGCCTGAGGGTGGAAATGGGAAAATTCCTCATAGTTTAGGTGGAGAGATCTTGTGACATCCATACTTGTTTAGGGCCCAATGATCATTTCACTGGTCTATGGCAGGATTACGGCGAATATTGTAGTGTATTTTCTTTCTTAGGGTCTAAGAATCCCATGACTGGTATTGGTAGGATACACGGTAAAGCTTGGTTGTATAGATGAGGGTTTCACACCTAGGAATCCCTTAACCAGTAATAGTGGGATACACGGTAAAGCTTGAGAAGCCCTATTTAGTTTTGTTGTGAGTCCCACATTCATGCTTGGAATATGGAACAGAGGTGATTTTCTGAAAGAAAGATTTGGTTCAACCCAATATATGGTTGGGTGGTACATGGAAGTCCCTCACTTGGATGGATTTCTCACTTGTTAATAAAATTTCATTTCCTATTTTATTTCATGAATAAATGTGCTTGTTATTATGTGGCTTTAATGGCTATTATATTATTGTTATTTTGTTTGTTATATGAAGGTTATAAGCATGGTTTTGTGGAAGACTTTGGTTATGGTTGTCATCGTTTATTTTTAGAAAATGAAATTAATCCTATTTAGAAGAGGAAGGATGTTCAATCGATGAATGATCCCCCAAACAATTAGAAAAAGGGAAAAGAGATTTCTGATTAGAATTCCAGCAAGGTAAATCATCCATCAACAAGTACAGCTACAAAAGAGAAAGACAATCAGTAAAAGAATAGTGCAATGAAGGAGAAAACAGATAAGAGGGACATCAGTGTCAAAGAGGTAGATAAGGTCACATCTTTTAATTTAGAAAGTGAAATTTCTAAATTGAAAGTGTCCATTCCTTTAACTGAGCTTGTTAAGAATAGCCATTACAAACACCATGTGTCTAGAATATTACAAATTGATCCTTTGTTTGACATGGTGAATGTTGAGGATGATCACCTTGAACTTATTTTTGGTACAACTATAGAAGGTCAGCTAGAATATAACAAAGTCCTGCCCTTTTATTTGAGTCTTAGACTACATGAGATATATTCTTAATAATGCTATGCTTGATTCCAAAGCTTTCCACAATTTGATTCCCAAGGCCATCATGGAAAAGGTGGGTCTAGATATCACTCAAAAATATCATGATTTGTATTCATTTGATTCTGGTAGAGTTCGTTGCATTGGACTCATCAAAGATTTGGTGGTTTCCTTAGATCAAATCCGAGCCAAGAATGTCTTTATGGATGTGGTAGTAGCTGATATACCACCTCAGTTTGGTATTTTATAGTCTAGATCGTGGGGAGATGAACTCAAACACACTTTACAACTTGACTTCTCTTATGCTACAATCCCTGTTTTCGATCAATTGAGGAAGTTGTATCGGGAAAAGAAGATGAATTATATGATCACTAATAAAGAGAAGCCCATAAATCATCTAATAAATGTTGTACATACAAATTTAGAGTCTTTTGTTTTGTACATTGATAGTGGATGAAACGATGTAGATATTCAGCTTGTAGAAGTAGATGATGTACCATAAATGTCCGAGAGTTTTAGAGCAGTTCTTAATCAAGAAATGGAAAAAATGGCAATTCCTTCTGAGCAGCCTCCAAAGGAGCAGAAAATAAGTGAATAGTAGGAAAATGAAGTAAGCAGCAAAGGTAAGATCACAGCTAAAGAATAATTCCAACATCTGGAAGATGAAGCCAGCCTTTGGAGCATGGACTTCGATGGTGCTTTGGGTATATATTGTGCAAGTATTGGAATTTGGATTCAAAGTCTTGTTTTTCAGCCAGACAAAGTCCCAAGTAATTTTAGAGTGTTCTCCTATAAATCATTTTTTGATTACTCTAATAATGAATCGGAGTACGAGGCACTGATTACAGGTCTAAAAATTTCGAAGAATCTGGGTGCAAAAGGGATTTATGTTTATGGTGATTCAAAGCTAGTCATTAAATAGGTAAAAGGAGAATATCAAGCAAAGCATCCACATATGAGATCTTATAGTAATGCAGTCTTGGATATCTTGAAAATGTTTCTAGAATACACATTGACAGTGGTATTGAGAAGTCAAAATATCATTGCTAATTCACTTGCTATAGCAGCGAGCAATATAAAAATTCCAATGGATTCTAGTAATAAATTTGAAATTCATGTCAAACATAGGTCTATTGTTCCTGATAATCTGAGATATTGGCAAGTTTTCTTGGATGACAATGAAATTAATTCCTTTTTGCATAATGAAGGGAAGTTTAAGAATGCTTTCATTAATGATGTTTGTGATTCTAATGAACAAGACATTGAGGTAAATCAGATGGATGTATTACAGCTAAAGGATAATTTTATTCCTAAAGGTCTTATAACTTTAGAGGAGTTGTTTGATCAAGATGATGTGGCGAGAAAACCAACCTTGGTTCCTACTGATAACGGAGTTGAAGATGTAAACATTGGGACGGTGGACCAACCCAAGCTTGTTAAGTTATCAAAAACATTATCTCCTGAATCAAACGCTAAGTATGTTAAATTGCTTTCTAAATTTTCAAATGTTTTTTGTGTGGGATTACTCAGATTTAAAAGTATATGACAAGAAAATCATTCAACATACCATTCCGATCAAGATGGATCAAAAACCGTTTAGACAAAATTTGAGGAGAGTCAATCCAAAGCTGCTTCCATCCATTGAGAAAGAGGCAAATAGAATTAAAGTTGGTATCATTGTTCCAATTAGATTCTCTGATTGGATTTCAAATTTGGTATTGATACAAAAAAATACTGGAGAGATAAGGTTGTGCATTTAATTCTCGAACCTAAATAAAGTATCCCTGAAAGATAATTACCCTCTTCCTATGATGGACAATATTCGGCAAAGAGTAGTTGGAGCATCATAGATGTTGCTACTAGATGGCTACTTAGGTTACAATCAGATCTTGGTGCACAAAAAAGACCAAGACAAAACTACCTTCACAACACCATGGGGAACTTTTGAGTATGCCAATATGCCATTTGGGCTAAAGCATGCTGGGGTCACTTTTCAATGGGCCATGGATATAGATTTTTCTAACAAGAAGGATGATTTCTAGGTCATTTATTTAGATGGCTTGACAATACTTTTTTGGTTCTGATGATACGCACTTACACCACATGAGGATTTTTGCCATGGAGGAAGGTAAACTCCTCGTAATTTCTAAACATGGTATTCACATTGATCCTTCAAGGGTGGAGGAAATCTAGTAAATAGACTTTCCACACAACAATAAGGAGATTCAAGCATTCAACGTTAAGATGAAATTATTACACAGGTTTATACCAAATTTGGCTGAGCATTTGCATGAGTTAACTAATATGTTAAAGAATGACAACACTATGAAATGGACCAAGGATGCCATGAAATATTTCAACTTGGTAAAGCTTGCTTTGACCACAGCCCCAGTTTTGATCAGTCTTGATTATACTCGTGAATTTATTATATTTTCATTTTCATCTGAGCACAGTTTGGTTGCGTATTGATGCAAAAGAAGAATCAAGTGGAACAACCTATTGCATTTTTTAGTCAAACTATCAGATATGTTGCTTTGCACTATAACATCATTGAGAAATAATATTTGGCTCTTATACAGGAATTGAAGGATTTCCGAGTTTACATTCTACATTCACATACCATAGCATATTTTCCTACCATGGCTGTCAAAGATGTCCTCATGCAAACTAATCCGGAGGGAAGAAGGGGTAAGTGGATAGTAGTGATGTTAGAGTATGATCTTGATATTAAGCCTACCAAACTGATCAAGTGTCAAGGCTTGGAAAAACTCTTGGTTGAGTCGAATCTTCATGATCTAGACATAAATATCATTGCAGCAATGACGAAGATGGTGGCACACAACATTACCCCACATTAATCATCAACCTAGGAAAGTCCTTTTATTCCAAGAGTGTACACAATATGTGCATGCTATAAATCTAGAAAGTAATATTTCTTAAAATGAAGTATATACCTTTGATACAAGAGTAAATAGATGCATCTAATAAATTCAAATTGCAATCATTAAAGGAAATATGAAATCTAAGATTCAAGACTCAAACCTCTACTAAAATCATAATCAAATCTCACACAAGTAATTTAATTAACAGTAGAATCAGCCAAGAGCATAGTAGCAATAACTCATCTCTTCTTAGCTGATTCAATCTAAATCATACTCAATCTCTACAAAGTAACGACATCAATCTGAGAGTTTGATAGTAATAACCAATTTCTTGCAGTTGATTAAATCAATACAATTCACTATATAAATAACTGAATCTGGAATGAACGTAAATCAAATCCAATGACAGTGTTGTAAAACATGTAAAAGAAACACACTACTTTAATACAAGCAATAAATAATTAGAAAATAATACTAACTTAGGGAAAACAAGAAAATTATCAAACCAATCAAACTTGTGAGAATAAAAAAACTATAACACAAGGAAGCAGTTTAATCCACCAGAGGTTGGGCCCTTAGCCACTGGCGAACACTATTGAGCAACTTCAAAGAATATGAATGAACAACAACTTCAATTATATATTAATCATTGAACTTTAGTAGCAATACAATATGATTTCATTCTCCAATAGCACGAGTTTGTAAATTAAAGTTACAATTTGAAATAACAAAGATCCATGTCCTTTCTTCCTATAATCATTTTCTTTTATAATCAAAAGGGGTAAAAGATAAATGTGATCCCTCAGGATCTCCCAATCTTGAGGGATTTGCAACTGATTGTTAACTTCAGACACCTTTCCTTTTTTGCGTTGACCCTCCTAATTTTCCCTCAGCCCTGTCCGCAACCGACACATTCCATCATTTGTTTGTTGGTTTATGTTGTTTCATCAGTAGGGAACAACAACTATTCCTTTAATCATTTCACTACATAAAGAAGAGTAAAAGTCACTATGGCTAAATCTTAACAAGTAGTTCATCCATTTCTTATCATAATCAATCAATATATTAGTGCATTAAGATATGAAAAAGATAAGAAATGAGGTAAAAGGTGATGAAATTAATAGTAAATACATACCCATTTCGTAACTCAACACCTAGATTGCCTACAAATCCCTCCACCTTTTCCTTAAACCCTAATTCCCTAAAAAATTCCATCCATATCCCTTATTCCCTAATTCCAAAAGAAAAATCCTAAAACCCTATTTGCTAAACAGCCCTTACCAAGAAAAAATACACTCCTTCTCACTCTCATATCTTATATATTTCATCCTACATTACATAAGTTCATCTCCCCTTCCCCTATCCCTAATAACCAATACTCACTCCTTCATTACCTTCTATAGCGTTACACAACTTCAAAATTTGGCAAACATGGACACAGAGGATAGTGATTATGAGGAGGAAAACAATGGCAGTTAAAGTTTGGGAGATGAACCACGATATCAAAGAAAACCACATAAGGGAGGTAGAATTATCAAGGAGGAACCATCAAACATCATAGAGTTATAGGCTTCTCATTTGACTGTCACTTGTTTCAGACATTTCGGGTGTTATGAGTTTATTGACCAGGTGCAAAAAGTTCAACATCATCCCAAGTTGACCAAGATTTTTGTAGCCAATCTCCGTGATAAAAAAGCAACTCTTGCTAGGGTGACATTTATATTTTTATCTTATATCATTGCTAATGCCACAACATTCCAAACGTGGGGGGAAATGTTGAAAATAATACTGAGAGGGGGGGTGAATTAGTATTATCTAGTCCTTTTAACAATTCTTCCTTATTTATACTTTGAATTAATTTTGCATATCAGTACCATAAAACAATGAGCATGAACAAGAAAAACAGACAGTCACATCAAAGAACACCAGATATAAGGTGGAAACCCAATGTGGGTGAAAACCACCTGCTGCAATATGTCTCTATCTTCTTTCAAATAAGAAACTCCTTTTACAATGGTCTTGTACTGGTGCAGTCCTTTACCAGTACGCAGGCTGCAACCTGCAGAGAGCTACAACTCTCTCTCGTTTTCCAGTCTCTCCTGGAAGGGAGCTACAACCCCTACTTCTTTTCTTTCAAGGACCACTTTTCATAAATTTTCAAACTGGATCCATAAATATCAAATGATCATCAAGTACCAGTAAGTCACCCAGATAACCAGATCCACAATAACAGAAAACTAAACCCAGAACACCTTCTATGGCGTCTCCTGTGGCGCCTCCTGCGGCGTCTCCTGCGGCGCCTCCTGCGGTGTCTCCTGCGGCGCCTCCTGTGGCGTCTCCTGCGGCACCTCCTGCGGTGTCTCCTGTGGTGCCTCCTGTGCCGTCTCTTGCGGCGCCTCCTGTGCCATCTCCTGTGACACCTCCTGCGGCGCCTCCTGCGGCGTCTCCTGCGGCACCTCCTGCGGCGTCTCCTGCGGCGCCTCCTGTGGCGTCTCCTGCAGCGTATCCTGCGGCGCCTCCGCACTTCCGTAGCTACAGCGCTTGAGAGATCACCCTTCACAGATTTGATTTCCACTTCACTTTCATATAGATCGAGCTTTTGAAACAATAACCCAATATTTCAGATCTTAAGATATTCAACCCAAAAGCATACACAAGCAAAATGATCTCCTTTGCTCTATATAGGAAAGCTCTTCCTCAAATCATGGACCAATACCACGGGCCAAAACCATAACAAACCAATACCATCAACTCAATACTAGGGATCAACACGTCTGTCGAGATGCCATGGTCCAAAAACCATAGGTTCAAATTCCAAGGACTAACTACCATGGACCAAAGGTAAGTTTTCCCACATGAAATAAACTTTTCTCTGCATAAAATTCCATGAACTTTTCTCCACATGAAATAAACTTTTATAAACTTTTCTCTGCATAAAATGCCGTGAACTTTTCTCCTGCGTACTTCTTAATTCTCATCATATTGAGAGCCATGCCATGGGTGTTGCCATCAAGTACAACATCTGTAACATATAACCATACCAGAAACATAATGCCAACAGGAAATTAGTAATTAAAGGGGAAATATGAATGAGGGGGGGAGTTAATCACATGAACTTGTAAGCCTTTTCTTTAGCCTTCATAATTGATCTTACATGTTGAAATATGTATCTAAGCATGATGCATGTGCTTTTATCCAATCATCTTTGTATTTCAACAACCTTTCTTCTACTTACCCACTTACTCATCCTACCATTTTTTCTTCATTTTATTTGGGTGCATTTAGGCAAACCCTTATCAATTATTTTTCTTTTACAAAGTAGACAATCTGATTCTAACCTTATATCATCCAAGGGCTCAGATTAAACTGATAAGCTCCTTTTATTTTCTCTACTTATCTAATGATCTGCCAAGATTGAACTGTTTGGCTAGATTTTATTCTCTAATTATAAACATAAATTCAAAGCATGTATAACCAAGATTAAATAGTTTGATTACCATGGGTTGTGACATAATTAACAAGCTGCACAACCATTATTATGCATAAAAGTAAATAGTAGTGGCATTTAGGATTTCTCACTTTCATGGTCTCTTTTTATTTTTGGGGTTCATATATTTTCATTTTTTTGACCTTTTCTTATTTTTCTTGTCCTTTGATTTCATTTCAGGACATACCCTCTTTACATTTTTTTATTTTTTTTAGTATGGAAAACATTTGCAAAAAGAAAAGGCATGTATAATATTACAAGGCTTAAGCTTATCCATTCAAAATTATGACTCCTATTGGTATAGGAACCTAACAGTGGCTCCACTTGGGGATGGCATTTTCTAGTGACATGTCAAGAACTCTAGAGATCAGTAGCCTTATCCTGTTGTTAATGTCACCTTACAAAGTGTCCTTCTCTAAATCTGTATTATTGATATTTATGATAGTAAATCTCTCAAAGATTAGGGCCTTCTCTTCGAGCTTCAACTTCAAAGATCACCATCCAATCCAAACTGAATTTTTGAAAGTAGAATATGTACAAATGGGAAATGAAAATTAGTAACTAGGTTCAATGTAATGTTTTAGCTTTCGACCATTTACTATCACACCTTTTGCATCTATACCATTAATTTCTCTCAGGAAGAAAGAATTATTTCCTTGATAAGAATAAATGACATAGGGACCTTTCCATAAGAAATCAAATTTCCCATGTTTGCCTTTGTCTTCCCTCCTGGAATCCCACTTGAGCACTTTGTCACCAATGTAGAAATATTTAGCCTTGGTTCTCTTATCAAAAATCTTTTTAATCCTTTCCTACATAACTTGAGACCTGACATAGACCTCTTCTCTGGTTTGTTGTAGATGAATAGTTTGATTGATTCTTCTTTGGATACTATTTGGTTCAACATGCAATTCTTGAAGTATCTTCATTATTGGTGCTCCCAAAGAGGATGGAAAGACAACTTCCATTCCATAAACTAGTTGATAGGGAGAAGTACCAATTGATTTCTTAGTAGTCAATCTGTCTACCCATAAGGCATTGACCAGCTTCTTATTCTAAGTTTTCTTATTTTCCTCTAGTAACTTATTAATGATGTTTACGAGGCTCTTGTTTGAGGATTCTGCTAGACCATTACCTTGAGGGTAAGAGGTTGTGGAATGTCCAAGGGTGATATGGTATTTGTTGAGAAATTTATCATTATTTTGGATTTAAAGGTTGCTTCATTATCAATAATGAGCTTAGTTGGATATCCAAATATTGATAGAATATTGTTTTCAAGGAAGGTCATGATAATAGTCTCCGTGGCTTGCCTTGAAGTTATGGCCTCTATCCATTTTGTGAAGTAGTCTATGGCTGTGAGGATCCATTTGTGCTGGGTAGGGGAGGGTGGGTGAATTTCACCAATGAAGTCTAAACCCCATTGTTGAAAAGGTATTTCTACAGAGATTGGCTTAAGGGGTAAAGGTAAGAGCTTTTTCTTCCCCTAAAAAAATTGACATCTGTGATAGGAGGTCACATATTTTTTGGCATGAGCAAACAAAGTAGGCTAGTAAAAACTAGCTCTAATGATTTTATCTGCAGTGGTTTTATAATAAAGGTGTCCTCCACAGTCACCTGCATGAAATTATTCCAAACATTTGTCAGATTCTCCTTTTAAGAATCAATTGAGAAGAATACCTTCATGATCTCTCCATAATAGAGCATTGTGTAATATACAAAATTTTAAGGATTTCATCTTTAGAAACCTACTTTTAGTCCTAGATAATTCAGGAGGAGCTTGTAAGTTTAGTAAAACATAAATAATATCAGCATACCAAGGTGATTCAAGGAAGGCCTCACTGATTAGTGGAGTCGCCATCTCTTCTTCGTTATCTATTGCTGCAATAAAGTTTATATCCAATGCCTGACAGTTCGATTCAACCATGAGTTTGGCTAAACCTTGGCCCTTGATTAATTTATTAGGTTTGATTTCCATATGATATTCTAAAATTCTAGCAATCCACTTTCCCCTCTTTCCATAAGGAACACCCTAAGTTAGGATGTCCTTAACTAATGAATTGGGAACGTAGGCCATCATATGAGAGTATAAGATGTATACCCTGAAGTCCTTAATGGCTCTGACTAAAGCCAATGCTTGTTTTTCAATTATATTGTATTTCAAGGGGGCATCTCTCATGGATTTGCTAAAGAAAGCAATGGGCTATTCATAGCCCTAGTCATTTTTCTACAGTATAATTGCAGCAATTGTGTGCTCAAAAGCAAAGGGAAACAAGATGAAATCCCTATCAAATTTGGGACTGATTAACACAGGTGTTTTAGTTAAGGCTAGTTTAATGTCTTCAAAGGATTTTTTAGCATCAACAGTCCATTTTATGGTGGAGTCTTTTTTCAACATATTGTTTAGTGATCTAATTAATTCTGTTAGATTAGATATAAATATTCTAAGAAAATTATTTTTTCCTAAGAAATCTTACAATTCTCTAATGTTCTTGGGGTGTTGTATTTGCAAGATGGCTTCTATTCTTGTAGGGTCTATTCTTATACCATCTTTTGAAATTATGTGACCTAACAATTTTCCTTCTTCTAACCCAAACAAGGACTTTTTGGGGTTCAAGGAGATTCCAAATTTCCTGCATTTAATAAAACCTTGCCCTAGATGATCTAAATGTTGATTATCAGATTTTGAAAATACAGTAATATCATCTAGATATATCATAAGAAAATCATGAATTTCTTTTGCAAGGGCTATATCCATAGCCCTCTGGAAAGTGGCTCCTGCATTCATTACCCCAAAATGCATTTTCACATACATAAATGTGCCCCAAGGAGTAGTAAAGGCAGTTTTGGGTTGGTCATCTAGATGAACCAGGATTTGATTGTAACCAAAAAACCCATCCAACAATGAGATTCTAGTTGCTTCAACTACTCTCTATAAAATATGGTCCATTTTGGGCAGAGGGTAATTTTCTTTTAGTGACACTTTGTTAAGGTTTCTGAGATCCACACAGAGTCTAATCTCACCAATTTTCTTTCTATTTGGCGCCAAGTTTGAGACCCATTTAGAAAATTTGATTGGTTCAATCATTTTGGCATCGTACATCCTTTGAATTTGTTTTTCAATTGAGGGTAATAAGACAAGATTAATCCTTATAAGTTTTTGTTTGAAAGGCTTTTGATTTTCTTTAATAGGAATTGTGTGTTGGATGATGTTGGTGTCATAGTATTTAAGGTCCTCATAGCTCCAAGCAAATACATCCTAAAATTCTTTCAATAATTCAATGTATTTCACATTTTCAGTTGGAGGTAATGATTTTGAAAGTTTGATCAGTTTAGGATTTTCATCAGTGTCTATATTACATTCCTCTATATCATACCTTAAAGGTTCCATTTTAGGTTTCCTAGGAACATCATTTGAATAAAATAAATCTTCCAAAGGGGTTAATCCCTTTGGTAAGAAATTATCTTTGAGATTAATTACTTCAGTTTCTTCACTGGTTATTTCATCAATCTCAACATGTTCTAAGTTATTTACATCTAATTTGGTAAATTTAGTTGCGTTAAATCTATCTAGTTCATCACCTTCTATCTCATTTATTTTTATCTTATCCTTAATGTCAAGATCTATTGATGTATCAGCGTCTATATTGCTATTTACAAACTCTTCTTCTAAAAGTAGGAAGTTATTTATCTATTTATCATCAGAAAATACTTGCCAATTCTTCAAATTGTCTGGAATTGTAGGTCTATGCCTAACTTTAGCAGTGTATTGATGGTTGGGCTGGAAGGGAAATTTTCAAGTGTTGGCAAACATTCCTAAACAATGGGATTGCATGTTGTGTTTTCTAGGAATTACTGCAAGGTTTGTTTCTAGGAAAGTGTTAAGTATTTCCACAATAGTTCCCCTATAACAACTTAATCTAGGGTCCTTTGTCATGTATACAACATTAATCTGTTTTAAAATTAATTCAGAGTATCCCATGACAGAAACTCTTTTAGCTCCTAAATTCCTAACTAACTTTAGGCCTAAAATTAAGGCTTCATACTCTACAATAATATTAGTACATTTAAAATTTAATCTATATGCATGGCCTTCTAAATAATCATTTTCCAAATTATATATCCACACTCTTGCTCCTGATCCTAACCTATTGACTGATCCATCAAATTCTAAATGCCATAATATCTCATGCTCATAATTTTCACCATATGGTGCAACAAACTTTTCATCACTTGTAGCAATTTGAGAATCTAATTTATTGAAACGATTTGTAGTTTGGTTAGTTTTATTTTGTGAAGAAACTACATTTTCTTTTTGTTTTGTATTAATATTGTTTGAAATTTCTTCTTGTGTTTGATCAGAATTATATAGGATAAAAGAATTGATATTTGAGTGTATGGAGTAGATAGGAAAGTTTTGAGGCCAATCCTGGCTACTTACCATATATTTCATTAAGGTTTCTTGGTATAGTTTTTTAGGTTGTCCAAAAACAAAAATTGTTGCATATGACATATCTAGTTGTAAGGATCCCTGAAGTTTGGCTCCCCATGATCTAGATAACAACATGCCATACTTTGGTGGGATGTTAGCAATCACAATATCCGTAAGGATGCTTTTGGAAGGATATTGGACTAAAGTGACATTTAATCAATCCTAGACATTGTACTTGACTAGAGTCAAATGAGAATAAGTCTTTATAAGGCGTTGTAATGTCCAGGTTTAATTTCTCCATCACTGATCTGGGCATTAGGTTGTGAGAAGCCCTAGAATCCAACATTTCACTGTGAAGATTTTTTCGTGGATGCTAAGGCTAATGTAAAAATGTGGAAGTCCTCCTTCTAATGGTTTTCCATTAACATCTGGACCAAATATGAGTTCTAGCTAGTCATCAAACAAGTTGACAGAATCGTCATTTTTAGCAATGTTTAAGGTTTGGTTTATCTGATATTTGTAAGTTTCATTATTGATTAGTTCTGTTAAAGGAATAGAAATATTTATCTTTTCTATCTATGCTCCCAAATTCAATGGTAAAGAGGCTTTTTCTATTTGAGGGATTTGAATTTTAGCAGCAGGGATTTCTGTAGACTTGTTTTCTTTTATTTTATTGGGGATCTCCTTATGTGGATTTTAAAATCTAATGTTTTGAGCTTTGTCCATTGGTTCTTTAGGAGGAATTAAAGTGGATGGTTGATCAACAGAAGGTTGATTAGAGGTTATATCTACAACTATGGAGCCAGAAGGATTTGGGTTCTGCCTAGGAAGAATTTGGAGGATCTTTGAAACAAGGGCTTCTTTTATTTTCTTGGGTTGATTTTTCATTGCTTTCTTGGTTTGGTCAGGGACATCAACATTCTTTCTGCTTCTTAGATTATATTTTTTATGTACTTCAAAAATGGCCGAGTCATATTCCTGTTTGTGATCAAATGATTCCCCAGACTATAATTGTAATTGCTGCAACATATACAGTTCTTGCTTATCTTGGGTTAGAAAAACAGTATCCTCATCATTTACTCCCATTAGGTTAATTTTTCTATCTTGTTCTGGATCTTCTGGAAGGGATGTTTTTGCATAATTTTCTTGAAAAGGAGGCCTAATGTTCTGCTCCAATCCATTTTTCCTAGTATTTTGGTTTTGGTTTTTTTCTAAAATTAGGGTTTCTAACTGGAGTTTCTTGTTGGTTATCCCATTGAGGTTTCCTTTCTATGTTTTATACTCTATCCATTAATTTTTCCATACTTTTCACTAAACTATCTATCTTAATGTCAGATGATGAAGCTTCATCTTTTGCATTTCCTCTTTCTTCATTTCTAACTCTAGCTCTTTTAGCTAACGAACTAGCCTCTACACTAACTGCTACACTTTGCATTTCTTCTAATGTTGAGGGGTTTCTTTCCCTAAGTTGGAATGCCATATCTGTGTCAAAACCATCAGGGAATTTTATTAACGCTAAGTCAGGTGGAGGTCTAATATTAACTAGGATTGTGTTATATATGTTATTGAATCTAGTGCAGTAATCTTGAACAGTTTCATGCGCCCCCCTCCTAATATTCTCATATTCTGAAAGGATTTGTAGGAGGTTCTTTCTCTTTTCCCATCTATTCAAAAATTGTTGGTGAAACATATCTAAATTGTCACTGTTATTAGCAATCAATGCTCTAAACCATTTCCTAAAATCACCAGCTAAAGACTGGGCAAAGAGTCTCATCTGAACATTATCTATGTCAATTTCATGCAACTCCAAGTAATTTGTTATCTTGTTGACATGTTGTTGTGCAATGTAATGTCCTGTGCCATCAAATTGAACAATTTTACTTTAGTAGTCTGCTAGCACAGCACCAAGCTGGGCAGGTAAAATGGGAGGAGCATATATATTTTCCATAGCACTAAGCTGGGAGGGGATAAGATGTGGGGTTGAAGTACTTGAAGATGATGTAGTAGTGGATGAAGAACTAGGACTAGTAGGTGATGAATGAGTAATGACAGGTTGGTGAGGGAGAGCAGGTATAAACAGTGGTGAAGAATGGACTTTACAAGGTATTATTGATGAAGTTGAAGGGAACAGTGGTGAACCCAAAGAAATGGACAATTTTCCATAAAGCTTAGGGGATGAGACAATATTAATGGATGATTGTGGGGATTTCATAATGCATTCATCAATTGATTTGTTGGCCTGTTGAACTTTTAGTTCTGCAATAAATTCAGGACATAGAATAGTTTCATCGATTGCACATTCAAATTTTGTTCTAAATAATGAAAGATCAAAAATCACGTCAAAGGGAAGCTCTTATAAAAATAACCACTCATCGAGACACGAATTAGATTTAACTAATGGACTTTGACTAGCTGAACTTTCTTATTTTTAATATTTTCTTGAAATTAGGTTGGGATTATCAACTACTATGGTAGGATTTGGGTCTGGATTAGCCATAGTAAAATCAACCTTCCTGGAAGCCAGAATTTCAAAATTTTCAAGTGTTTTTGTAGGATTTTTTCAAGGTAACTTCTAATAAATGACTTTAAGAGGCTCAGAATGTAGATTTAGAACTTTCTTAGAGCTTTATTAGGACTGAGGATTCGTGGGTCCCCAGTATGGTCGCCACTATGTTAACACTCAAAATTTTCTCTAGAAGTTACTAGAAGAACTAAAATGACCAAGGTAACCACAAACCAACTTTTAAGCATAGGCTCTAGCCAACCTATGACTCAAAGAGGGCTCTCTCTATATGATTTAGCTTTGTTTGCTAGGATTTTAGGCTAGTTCTGAATGTTGAGGGGTTATTTATTTGTATTGAAGGTAGGATGGTGGAATCCTTGAAACAAATGGATAGAAAGATGTCTTTAGACAATTGGGCTATGGAGTCAATAGAAGGGCAACAAAACTGGAATTAACTCGCTAAAGGGAGTGTTCAGAGGGCAAGCTAGCAAGTAAAGTGCGGGTCTTTGGGCCAAAGGGGTGAAATAATCTTAACCAAGGTGAGAGAGCAATTGAGAATTCTCAGACCGGGATTAAAACGAGGAACAAGGGATAACTGGAGACAAAGGGCAATTAAGAATCCTTTACTATAGATTATAGAAACACAACCTAAACTAAGGAGAAATTAAGAATTACTTAACTTATATTATTAGTTGAAAACATTTATATGCCTAATAGTTAAAACAGAGTGGAATTAACCAAATTCTAAGATATCATTCCATGTTATAGCATAGAGATTTAGATGTACATTAAAGATTGTGGAAAAACTTTAAGAAAAATAACAATAACATAAGAATATAATTTTCTGCACTTTTCTCTACACATGAATCATGTGAAACATCTTGTCTTTATTCATCAATCTACCTTTTTGGTCCAATCAATGATACAATAGCTTTATAGTCTTTGATCAAGAAGTTTATAGAAATGTCTAAGAATCCACACTACACACTTCGAATTGTGGAGTATTTATACAAAAACTATTACAAAATATCTCAAAACAAACTTGAGATTTAATCTAGGGAATACAGAATATCTTCTTGTAGGAAGATAGAGACAGTTGTTGAACTGTTTCATGTTGTCCCTTTTATTGTGGTACTGTTGGCTTTTATGGTTGGATTTAAGCCCTTTATGTTGGCGTCCTATTGTGGTCTTTTACACTAGAATCTTCTTTAACTTTTATCTTGCGCCTAATACTCTTTGGCACTGATACTCTTTATCCGTGCTGACATGTTTTCATTTGTTTAACTAGCTATTCTATTTTTAACGTGTAGTAACTTTTTTAATAAAAATTTCTTACAGCAAATTAGTCATCATTTCCCACCATTCATCATCTGGTAACTTGACATTTATCGTTCGCCTATATAACTCATTAGACTCAGTATATTTGGAAAAATTGGGCTTGGTGATGAAGAAGTGTTTTAGCTCATGCTGGAGAAAAAACAAGTTCTCAAATGTGTTATACAAAACTTTGTCTGTTGGCAGTGCTTTTATTGCTGAAGTGCTAGCTTGTTCTTTAGCCAACTACCTGAGTCTACTATCATAGTCCAGCTATGTCATAAGTTTGTCATTAATGACCAATGGACTAGGCAATCCTTCCTCCCTCAAAATTTGGAATTTAGCCATGAACCTATCAATGTCTACCTGCATGTTCTAGCACTTTTCTTCCAAGTTTAGCATTAGGTTCCTCTTGGGAAGGACTTTCCTTATTTCCAAAATGGTTTCAATTATGTCTTCTATATCCATCTCATGAAGCTCATATCTATTTTTGCTATTAAGGAAGTGGATGAGTCTATTAGCATCCTCTGGCATGTCACCAAATTCCTCCTTGACCTTTTGGATGGCTCCTATAGCTATCTTTATTAATTCTATCTGCTCAAAAATAACTTGAATAGATGGCAAACTATCCTTGATGGATTCAACGATATTGGCCCATAACAGTTCCTTGGCTTGCTTAAGGGGTTTTTCCAATGTTAAGTCTTTCTCCAAAGCTTTAACTCTTTTGCTCATTCAACTCGGCTTTTGTGCCTCTTCCTTTTGCATAATTTGGGCAAGTTTGTAGTCATTTTCTAAACTTGCCAACTTTTCCTTTAGTCTGTTTATTTCTGTAATCTAAATAGACATTTTCTCCATGGCTCTAACTAATTTTGCTGCTTTTTCTCCTGATGCACCTTCTATTGTAGATTGTTGTAACTGGAAATGATGTGACAGGTGGAGCTGTAGTTGCTAGTGAAGCTTCCAACTGCATCAAATACTGTAGGGATGACATTTGTAGAAGTTTTGGCTATGTCAGATTGTTTTTATTTGATCAATCTATCCAATTCTTTATCTTTCTCTCTTAGTTGATCATTAAGTTTTAGGACCAAGTCCATCAACTCTTCATGTCTAGTTTGGCTCTCAAATACTTCAAGAGTTTGAGGATGTTGCAGTTGAGGTATCTTCAATTGTTTCTTAAGTGCATCAATATCATCGTTTTCTTCTTTATGAGCTTCTTGGTAGCCTTTATATCTTTGGGATCATCCCCTAAATCAATAACTAAGTCTTCGAAAGACTTAATCCTTGTATCCTTGGCCTGTGAGGAGGCCTTCTCCAACCGAAACTGTGTCTAGATGTTGTTTAATGAGTTTTGTAGCTGATGGGAAGCTATGGCTTTACCTTTAAGGTTGGAGGATATCATCTCTCCAGCCTATTTATGCAATTCTATCTGGTCTATGGGATGAATATCCCTGGCCAATACTTCAAAGTCAAGACTCTTGAAATATGAAGATGCCTTGGGATGTTGTGTTATAGGTTTGATGAAGGACATTTCAAGTTTTCCCTCCTTGATGTCAAAAGCTAACATTAGTCTTGTTTGATTTGCGGGAGTGAGTTTCAGATATTATGCATAAGTCTGAGATTTGAGCTTATCATTCCTCATTTTTAGTTCTTTATATCTGTCAAATATGTCTTGGTCCTTGTCAACAGGGCTACTGAACGAAGACTCCTCCACACTTAGCTTCCTTTCCAACATCTAAGTCTGTGATGTGGATGGATTTTGTATATCTCCAATTGGAGTTGTGGGCCTGCTTCTATCTACCTCTGTGTTGGTCACCTGTGTTGATCCTTCTGTATCTTCCTGCTCAGAGGTAGGATTTAGCTTGGCCTCTTGCTTTGGCTTGTTTCCTGCTGTAGATTTTATGTATGCATGCCTAAAGTAGAAGCTCCCTCTTTGTTTCTCTCGGGATTTATTTCTTCATTTTGGGGAGTCTACATGATAAGAGGGGTGCTCATGGTGGCTTCTTGCTATTCTGGTACTTGCAGAAATGAGATCTCATCAAGTTGCCTCTCTAAATCAATCAAGGTGTTCTCAATGTCTACCTTTTTACTATCTCAATCTATAAGAGTGTTCTCCAACCACTTAGATTGATTGGCATAAGCTTCTATTTCAGGTATCTGGTGATGAATGTAAGGCCCTAATTTGGCTTTCTTTCTCAATCTAGTTATGAATTCTTGAGGGTTGTATCTCCACATGAAACTCTTTTGGAATTCCATTCCCTGAAATATGTGATCTACTTCCTCCCTTACATCTCTTGAATTACAGATGGAAGGGCCCAATTGATCTTTGACTTTGAACTAGGTTTTCTTCTTAGCTGGAACAAAATTTACTTCATCTAAGTTCATTATTTTCCTATAATGCTCCAAAGAAAACAACCTCATGGGGAGATATTTGGGTAGTTTATAAGGTGCAAGCTAGCACTGGTAGATCCTTATCTCTGTGTGGTTTTGGTACAAGTACCAATCTCCCACTTTGCTTTGTTTGGACAACTTAAGGACCCTTTTGATTTCTGGACTTATCCTGGGTGGAGGGCTTCCTGTCAACATAGTCATGACTGGATGAACAAAGGAATCTATGAAATCCGAATAGGTGTATGGTGACTGAAACTTATGGAATAGTGGGGTCCAAAAAATGACAGACTTGGGTTGGCCCTTGGTATCAAGCCTCTAAAGAGTAAAAGTAAATATGTTTGGTTGGTAATACAGGAACATATGATAAAGGACGGATGAGTATTTAAACACTCTTTCATTGCTCATTCTAGTAAACTACTCATGCATCTTATCAGCTAGAAATTCAGCATAACTGTACAAAATAGCAGGAGGTTGTCATGGGGTATAAATGGACATGAAGACAAGGATAATTTCATCCACATATTCATCGGTGATGAAGCCAAGAATACATGATATCATAGAGATAATATGCTTGCCCCTTGTAGAAAAAATAGCTGACATATATGGAGGGGATCTTTAGGAATATGCTTTTCTTCTACAATGAAGGTTTGAAACAACTGGGCCAATCTTGATGGACTTAACTTGGCATATTGTTCTAACAGGTCTCCAATTGAGAGAGGGTTCAGGTTTGGTCCTGGTTAGAAATGTAACATTTCATTTATGGATTCAACTGTGATAGTAAACAACACTTTTTCGTCATGGGACATGATGGCACTATGGCTAGGGATGTAACACGCATGGCACAAATGGACAATTTCTGGGAAAATATGTACTTGGGGGAACTGATATCTGGGTAAATTGGACTCCCAAACGCCAATGTCATATGGATGGTTCAGGTAGTTGTCTCTTCTCAAGCAATGAATTTTGAGCAAGAGTTCGACTGGGTTTGTATCTTTAATTTGGAAATCTCTGTCAGCCAGGGGAAGGTGGTCCAGGTCCAAATGTGGAGTGGTGATGGGTCTAACATCCATGAAAATAGGGGCAACCATAATTTAGTTCTTGTGGATTTAAATTAGGCTCTGGGGGTTTCTTCATGGTGACTGGGATTTTTTAGAGGGTTTAGGCAACTTTTTTTCAATTTTAAGGTGATTTTTAATCAATTTGGCTTATTGAAAGTACTTAACAGGCTGATCTTTTTAAAATGTGAAGAGGGGGTGGTATTCTTTCATGAAATATTTAGAATTTGGGTGAATTAGATTCAAATTGATGGTTCGTGGTGTCTGCAGAGGTTTGTACAGTTCTGGTACAGACTGGAAGGTCAGTTGGGTTGTCTGCAGCACCTTCTGGAGCGAATTTGGAGGTCTGTTGGTAAATTGGTGTTTACAGGAGTCGGAAAGGTTTGCACAGTTTTACAGAGAAAATGTGTGAAAAGAGCAAAAATAGGGCTTTTTCGGACTTTTATAGGAAACAATTGATTTTGGCAGGTTCATTTATAAATGAATAGTTGGCAGATTTTTTGGTTAATCGGGGAAGCAATATTAGAGGGTCGTCGCACTGCTTTCATGGCTCAGGTGGTATTCAGGAGGGGTCACTCGATCTATCTTAGAGCGTGACATGTAGCATTCGGGAGGTGGGGAAAAACTGCCTTATTGGGCAGGTAATGTTCGTCCATCGGGCACAACCAATATGGCTATAGGTCATCAGATGAGGGGGGCGTTGATCTTATGGTAGTTGGGTGGCTAAGTTGCGTAGTGGAAATGAAAGAGAGTTTAGGGGGGGCCCAGTGGCCTTAATCATGACAGTATGGGATTAGTTTAGGAATTGATCTTGGGTTAAGTGATTGGGTGGGGTTTAATGATGAGGTTAAATTAAGTTTACCGAGATTTAGTAAATTAAGTGGATTTTTGTTGAGATATGGTGTAAACATATAGTTTATAACTAAACTAGCGAGTAGGGGTATTTATAAAGGGAATTTATTAATATGGGAAAAGGGTTTCAATGGGGAGTTATATGATAAAATTAGAAAATAACATGGAATGAGTGGGGTGGGTATTATCCTTTAATCATAATGTAAAATGTAACATATTGTGTGCTTTACATACATTCAAGACTTAGGATAAATTCCTTTTGTGGGTTTTTTTGGATGAAATATGTTTAATTGTGGGGGGGGGTTTAGTTTCCCTAGACAAATGAAGTTTTCCCTTAGGAAAAGGGGTTTTATTAGACTAATGAGGGGAAATGAATTTTATGGAGGGAATTCTAGCACTTGTGTCCATAAGTCATTCAGCCGAGGGTCCGGTCCCTCCAAAAGTCAGAGAAATGCTCTGAGCCTCTTTGACTTGTAGGATTTAAAGTGATAGAACATAATTGTTGATAGGAGATTAGTAAGTAAAGGGGAAATATGAATGAAGGGGGAGTTAATCACATAAACTTGTAAGCCTTTGCTTTAGCCTTCATATTTGATAATACATGTTGAAATATGTATCTAAGCATGATGCATGTTCTTTTATCCAATCATCTTTGTAGTTGAGCAACCTTTCTTCTACTTACCCATTTACTCATCCTACCATTTTTTCTTCATTTTATTTGGGTGCATTTAGGCTATCAAACCCTTATCAATTCTTTTTCTTTTACAAAGTAGGCTATCTAATTCTAACCTTATATCATCAAAGGGCTTAGATTAAGTTGATGAGCTCCTTTTATTTTCTCTACCTATCTAATGATCTACCAAGATTGAACTATTTGGCCATATTTTATTCTCTAACTATAAACATAAATTCAAAGCATGTATAACCAATATTAAACAGTTTGATTACCATGGGTTGCGGCATAGTTAACAAGCTGTACACAACCATTATTATGCATAAAAGTGAATAGTAGTGGCATTTAAACTTGCTCACTTTTATGGTCTCTTTTTATTTTTGGGATTCATATATTTTCATTTTTTGACCTTTTCCTATTTTTCTTGTCCTTTGATTTTTCCTTTCGGACATACCCTCTTTAAAATTTTTCATTTTTTTTAATGTGGAAAACATTTGCAGAAAGCAAAGGTATGTACAATATTACAAAGCTTAACCTTAGCCATTCAAAATTATGACTCCTATTGTTATAGGAACCTAACACGCTGTATATCATCACTACAATAGAGTATTTGACCCGATGGGTGGAGGCACAACCTGTAAAGGATTGTACAGGGGCAATAGCAGCAAGGTTCCTATTTGAATATGTGTTGAATAGGTTTGGTTGCCTAAAGACTTTGATGAGCGATGGCGTAGAAGCTATGATGTTGATGGAGTACATTGTGCTTAGTCTACAGAGAGCGGTGTTCATAGGAATGGCAGATCGCGAGCCTTAGAAGAAAGGCTCGCGCAGTTGACAGAGTTGGAGGATGACAAAATTTTGGCTGGATTCCATCGACAAGTTCAAAAGGAGTGTGAAAAAGCATGGCACGATCGACACATAAAACTATGCACCTTCAAGGTAGATGGTTTAGTTTTATTATATGACAACAAGTTTGACAAATTTCCAGGAAAATTTTAGATGCATTACCTAGGGCCATATGTTATCAAGAAGATTACCGCCGGATTTAAATAGGAATGCCACAAATTATAGAGATAACCATAAACACAAAGATGCAGTGGAAATAATACTTCATTTCATTAATGTAAAATACTGAAATATGCTTACAAACAGAAATGGAAATAAACCAGCTAGGGCGATGGTAGCTTATCTCCGAGAAGAGATGTGGTAGCTACATGCCTCTGAAATGCCTTACAATGAGGCTCAAGGGATTTTTTATTATTGAACTATAAGAGAAAACATTAAACAACCAAAACACTAACCCAAGGAGATGTAACAACAAGAGTTTATGGGCCCTATTGGGGTGAGTTGGATAGCCAACTTCCCGGGGTCGCAACTTGGTCATATTATGTCCATTTGACGTGCATGATAACCCATTGGAAAGATCTCTCTGAGGACTACAACAGAAAACATGATTTTGGAGAAAAAATCATTCGCAGTAGATTTCTAGAAAAATGTCGTTTAGGGCCTCAAAATGGCTCTGAAAGTTTAGGACCCGAAAAACTGCTAAAAATAGTAAATCGTGCTACAATTAAGGAAACTAAAAAACTGAAAGAAGAAATGGTGGGGGTCCAAGTGGAATTGGCAGGTGGCCACCAATATACACCTAGATAATTCCTCGCCCCTTAGGAAGCAATGGTCCTCATTGCATTGAGTTCCTCCACGAGATGAGGAAACTTCTGCTGAACTTGGTCCCTGGTGAGCCACTTGGCCTGGTGAAGGAGTTGGCCTACTTTGACAACTTGATACAGTTGGATATTCTGCTAGCGAGTGTGCTTGATATGTGTTTCTATGATCTGATCAGTTGTAGCTTGTTCCATGCAATCTGGATTTAACTCTGTGGGTTTTGCAATGTCGGATGAGTCTAGTAATGGTGGAAAGTATGGCTGAAGGCGGTCCACTTTGAGCACTAGGTGCAGGCCAAGGAATGGGGGAATGTTGAGCTCAAATGCATTATTTCCCACAACCTTGGTAATGGTGTAAGGACCATATCAAAGTGGTCTAAGTTTCCAATAGGATCCAGTAAGGTGTTCCTTTTGCAAATAAAACTAGACTTTGTCGCCCACCTGAAACTTGTGTAGCACCCGATGTTGATCATGTCGTTGCTTGTGCTTGGCATTTGATTTCTCCAAAATGTCATGGACCTAATAACAAATATGTTGGATGTGCTCAATGAAGCTATTTTCCTTATCTGTTTCAAATTGGACATGAGTCGAATCTGTGTGAGTAGTTGCAAATGGCATGGCCCCATCAATGGGATATAATGGCTAGAATCCCAAGCCCACCTGAAAAGGGTTGTGGCTAGTCGAGTTGTGGAGAGCCTAGTTGTAGCTATGCTAAACATAGGGGAGGCTCTTGTCCCATGTGCATGGATGCTTTGAGTTGTACATGCACAAAATGTGTACGATCATCCTGTTGACAACCTCTGTCTATCATCAGTTTGAGGATGGAAGGCTATTGACTTAGTGAGTTTGGTGTCCAGAATCGACCAGAGACTGGACCAAAATGTACTAAGGAACTTGCTGTCTCGATCTAAGATGATAGACTGTAGGATCCCAATGTCTACCCACACTCATTCAAAGAAGATTTTAGCAGTGGCTTCTGCTGTGATATTCTTCTTGCAGGCCACCATAATGGCCATCTTCGAGAACTTATCGACGACCACAAAAACATAGTCATTTCCATGCTTAGTGGAAGGAAGGCCTAACATGTAATCCATGGAGATGGATTCCCAAGGTCGACTAGGGTAGGCAGTGGGGTATAGAGGCCTTGTCTCTTAATGTTCGATTTGGCAATAGTGTAGCCAGTGCATGATCTGATGTACTTCCTGAAATCCTGTCAAAGATTTAGTTAATAGAAATATTTCTACAGTACTACCACTGTTTTCTCAACCCCAAAATGCCTAGCAGCCTGACTATAGTGTGCTTCCCAAATCATCTTGGTGCGCTTACTTGAAGGAACGCAATGGTGACCTAGGTGGCATAATAAGGCATCTTGGAGGTGAAAATATGGAACATGCTGACCCTCCAAGAGTGTCTGGTATGTGTGGTCAAATTTTGGGTGGCGTTTGTAGAGAAGTGGCCAATCAAAAGTCTCGTGCCCACAAGAGTTGAGCATGGTGGTTAACGCCATGATCGGTGGTTGACTGAGGCAATCTGCAATATTATTAGTGTTTCCCTTCTTATACTTGATATTCAAATGGAATTGTTGTAGGTATGTGGACCACTTTTGATGGCGATCATTCTATAATTTCCCTTGGGTCTCTATGAACTGTAGGGGTTGGTGGTTTGTGTGGATGACCATTTCCTTCCCCAAAATGTAATGCTTCCATTGTCAGCAGGCTTGCACAATGGAATACATCTCTTTGTCATAAGTGAGATACTTCTGGACTATGTCTGAAAGTTTTTTACTGTGATATGCCACTGGATGCCCATTTTGAGTAAGGACTACCCCAATAGCATAGCCTAAGGCATCTGTCTCGACCTCAAATGGTTGTTGCAAGTCTAGTAATGCAAGCACTGGTGCTGAGTAGAGGTGATCTTTCAACTCTGTGAATGCCTTATGCTGAGATTCAAACCAAAATAATTTTTCTTTCGCTCCTCCCTTGGTGACTTGACTCAAGGGCCAAGTGATATGAGAAAATCCCAACATGAACCTATGGTAGAAGTTGGCAAGACCTAGAAAGCTACAAAGCTCTATCATAATGGTTGGAGATGGCCAATCCTAAATGACTTGGATCTTCACTGGAACCACATGCACCCCCTATTCATCAATAATGTATCCCAGATACTAAACCTGGGTCATGCCAAAAGTGCATTTCTCTAAATTGGCACATAACTTGTGTTGCCGTAGTGTTTGGAGAAACTGTTGGATGTGGTACAGGTGCTCTTCCCAACTCTGGCTGAAGATCAGGATGTCATCCAAGTATACCACTACAAATGATTTGGTGAATGGCTGCAACATGTCATCCATTAGCCTCATAAAAGTTACAAGAGAATTCGTCAATCCGAAAGGCATAACCAACCATTCAAACAGGCCATCCTTGGCTTTGAAGGTAGTCTTCCACACATCGAAGGGTTCAATTAGCTCTTGGTGATATACTGACTTCAAATCGATCTTGCTAAAATATTTGGCCCCCTTCAGTTGGTCTAGGAGGTCATCAATCCATGGGATCAGGTACCTATTATAGACAATGATCTTGTTCAATGCCCGATAGTCAAAATAGAGTCTCCAAGTCCCATCCTTCTTCTATACCAACACGATTGGGCTCCCATAGAGTGATGAACCCAAAGGGATGTGACTTTTCTACAACAACTCCTGAATTTTCCTCTTGATTTCATCGTTCTCCACAACGAAGTGCTGATAGATTGGTCCATCAGGTAGTGGTGCACCTAGGATCATATCGATGGAGTGTTTGACCTGACAGTGCAGAGGAACCCCTACGGGGGAGGTGAAGATGTCCTCATCTCCTCCATGACCTTGTCCATCTGTAGATTTTGTGTAGAGGGGCCCTATCTGGACGTCGTGGCTACTGTCTTCTTCTTTCCTTGAGGGCGTATCATCAGGAAAATAAATTTTCTAGTTTTCGAAATGAGTTTACTACATTGTTTTGTAGTAACCAAAGATATGGTGGTAGGCGGTGCTACCTCTGGTGTCTTGTACAACTTATTTCTCAAAGTAACAATAACAGCACGGGGCCTTGATTCATACACAGCATGTCACTTCCACAAGTATGGTTGTCCTAATAATACATCACAAACCTCAAGGGGAGCAATGTCACACAATACCTCATCCTTGAAGGGCTTGATGTTGTATGGAAGGAGACATTGTTGGCTCACGCAAAGATCCTGTCCTTTGTGAAGCCACCTGATGGTGTATGGTTATGGATGTGTTGTGGTGGGTAAGCCCAACCGCTTCATGACCTCTACCGAAATGAGGTTCTTTTGGCTCCCACTATCGACAACGAACTATTGTGGGGAGCCCTTTACCCACATCTAGAAGTGGAAGAGACGCTCATCCTCCTCTGGATCTTTGGGTTCCTCCTTCTAGATCTTCATGGTGGCAACGGTGGCGTTGGGATCCGCATCGATAATCTGCTTCCCTTTGTCATTCCCCTTGTTGGGTTCTAATTCAGAGTTCAAACATGCATCTGATTCTGAGACTTTTAGCTCAGCCACTAGTGACCACTTTTCCCGACACTCACTTGTGTACTGAGTGGAGCTCTTATGGAACTCACACCACTTTCCTGTGTCCTTTTTCAGCTTCGCGACATTGTTATTAGCTTGCAAATTTTGTGGGTTGTCTTGGGCTGCCCCGCCTTGGTTTTGTCCTTTGTTCTGTAGTTTGGGGGCACCTTTCCCTTACTTCGGATTCACAAATCCAAAAGCTCACTTCTTCTATTTAAACTTTTTCTCGACCTTGACGGCATATCGGTATGTCATGCTGAGCGAGAAGATCTTGAGGAATTCTATTTCTTCTTGGATGTACTTGTGTTGGCAGCCGCGGAATTTGAGTACCAAATGCTGCTTTCAATCCTTGATACCCAAATTTGTGCGAAGGGTATGGAAAATATTGTTTAACTCTAGCATGTCTTGGTCCCTTCCCTACCACAGCATGGTCCACTTTATGTATTGATCCTCATAGCTTCCAACAGGGTAGTACTGCTCCTTAATGGCAACTCAGAATGAATTCCAAGTGGGTGTGGCTGAAAATAATGAGCTTGTACTTTCATCCTTTTGCTTGCAATAGGTTTCCCACCAGTCCTTGACGTGGGGGGCTACTTTGAGAAGAGCGAAAATAATCTTTTCCTGACTAGAAAAATCATGAACAGAAAAATAACCCTCTAGTATATTTAACCATTTATCGACAACATTTGCGTCTATCTGACCCTTGAATATTGGGATTTCAAAATTAACTTGTACCTTAAGTAGTGTGTCATTTCCAGAGTAGCTGTTGGAAGCCGATGCATCATCCCTAGGTAGCCGCTGAAGGATCTGGGCAATGTTGTCCATCATCGTGTTCCTTTGTCTCTCGAGGGCTTCTTCGAGCAAGACTTTGATAGGATCTCCTGCGCCCTCGTTTTTCTTTTCATTTGCCATGGGAGGCCATCGGGATTTGCGAGGCTAGTCTTGCAAATGTTCACCAGTTCAAGCCCTAACTCCATATATCCAAACCTTGTTGGGGACATGCAAAGAAAAACAAAGGAAAAAGAAAACCACTCCGATACCACTAATCTAGATTTAAACATGAATGCAACAAATTATAGAGATAACCATAAACATGGAGATGCATTGGAAATAATACTTCATTTCATTAATGTAAAATATTGAAATATGCTTACAAACAGAAATGGAAATAAACCATCTAGGGCGATGGTAGCTTATTTCTGAGAAGAGATGTGGTGGCTACATGCCTCTAAACTACCTTACAATGAGGCTCAAGGGCCTTTTTATTATTGAAAGATAAGAGCAAACCCCAAACAACCAAAACCCTAACTCGAGGAGATGTAAAACCAAGAGTTTATGGGCCCCATTGGGGTGAGTTGGAAAACCAACTTCCCAGGGTCGCGACTTGGTCATATTATCTCCATTTGACACACATGATAACCTGTTGGAAAGATCTCCCCAAGGAATACCACGGAAAAGATGACTTTACACAAAACATCATTGGCGGTAGATTTCCCAAAAAATGTCGTTTAAGGCCTCAAAACTTCTCTGGAAGTTTAGGACCCACAAAACTGCTAAAAATAGTAAACTATGCTACAATTAAGGAAACTGAAAAAATGAAAGAAGAAATGGTGGGGGTCCAAGTGGAATTGGCGGGTGCCAACCAACATCCACCTGGATCAGTGGAGCAATTAAACTGTTGAAATTGAATGGAGATCCATTTCCAGGAAAGGTAAATGGTAGCTGATTGAAGCCATACACTAGGGATCCATTCTGATGACTATATGACGAGAGCACAGTCTTAGCGCTCCAGGCAGCTAAAAGGAGGCATGGGACTATAAACTACCCTACCTGGGTTGTAGAGTTGTGCCACTAGGGGACTGTGTGGAATGGAAGAATGTCATAGAATTAGCAGAAGCACGAAGGGAGATGTGCTATAGGAGGAGAGACCATGCAGGGAAACCAGAAAGTGACCGTTACTGTCACTATTCATGATTTGACAGTGATAAAATTGCTAATAGTAGTGGGGGGCCGACATTTAAAGCTGAAATTAAGAGCGAGATCTTTGAAAATCTGCTGCTAATCTAACATTTATGAGTGGATTTTGGGGGAGATGGTCGGATTTGAATTTGAATTTGATTATAAATTACAGATGGCTTCCCAACAAGAGGCACTTTGCATTCTAAGAGCTTATGTGTCATGCTATATATTGTGCATGAACCCTTCATTTTTTGAGGATTTGGTGGTTAGTTCAATGTTTGATAGGTTACCTAAGGAAACCCAGGAGCTCCTTAATAGCCTCATGTCTACACTCGTAGAAACCACAAGCGTAGAAGGTGATATGGCCTCTAAAGGGAGTGCCCCTGAGGTTGTGGTTATGGAGGTGCCGGTAGCACTACCAAAATCAGCGAGGTCACCTAGACCGAAGCCTATGCCACCAAGAGAGGTTCCCAAGGCAAAGAAAGATAAATAGAAGAAGACACTTCCCGTGCATGAGTCGCCAATGAAGCATTAGAGAAAAGAAAAGCCAACCGCTCAGGAAAAAGGCATAGTGGTTGATCTAGAGGCCAACAAGGACATTGATATTGAGGGGGTAGACCATATCTTGAAGCTACCAGAATACATCCCTCTGCACTAGGGCAAGGTGAAGGTCCCAAAGGAGCTAGATGAGGGAAATTTTCTCCTTCATACACCCCTGCTATGAGAGAATATCGCATTCGAAGGTCCACGCTTGATGTGCATCCCACATTTGAAGCTTGAAGATTGGGACTTGGGGGATACTCAGCGGCTCCCCCACATGGATACTGATAATTTCATGCAGCGACTATTTTACAAGGATTTGGGTGTCACCACACTGGGGCTGGTGAAGTGGATTCATGGGGTGGAAAAGACAAGATTTTTGAATTTTCTACGGGTACCACATTACCGCCACATGCCCATAAATTTGATTCTTATCAAACAGTTGTTGTGCCTAGTGCACGATGGGTGCATGTGGTTGGAGGAGCCTGTTATCACAAAATCAGTCTCTGAAGGGGCTGCTAATAATATAGACTCTGTGTAACTGTTTCAGACCAATCTTTGGACTAAGGATTAGCCTCCCTAGCCTGAGAGGGCTCTCTCTAAGAAAAATATTGATTTTTTTTTGTTGATAAGAGGGCTAACTCTGGAAAAGCAAATTAAATAAACAGGCTGGCTGGACAGACATTACGAATACTTCCATTGGGCTTATGGAGTTGATTCTATTCAATAAAATATAACACTGTTCATGCATAGAAGTCAGGGCAGCAATGTTTAAATACTCAAAACATCATACCATAGAAACCTCAGTTTACAAATACACACAGGAAGTCAGAGCAACATAAGTGAATTCTGAGTGATTGTGTATTTATACAACTGTAAAAAGCATTAAAGATGAGACAAAACCACATATCTTGAGCATTTCAAACACTATAAGAATCTAAGAAGATAAACAGCAAATTATATTATCAAACTGAGTTTTTACACAAGCCAAAAGCAATACTCTGTTTCTAAAAATGTCCAACCCTGATTACATAGAAGTTTCAGCTATATATAGAAATAAGAGTCTAACTACTTGGAGCTTCATCCTCCAGCATGAGGGGAGCTCGATGACTGCCATTAACTATCCCTATCTATTTTTAACAGACTCATTAAATACACTAAGTGTTGAGCTGTAATTACAAAGAGTCCTAATCAAGCTAAAACTGTAACTTCATTCTCCTCGTAACATGATTCTTTTCTTGATCTTTGACAGCTGTCTGCTTTTGGTTAGGCTGAGATGACTGAGCTATAGGTGCAAAGAACAGGCTGACTTTGGATTCCTGAAGGCGCTGATGGATCATTTATCACTAGGATCAAAACCCCTATTTTTCCGGTCCCTGTCTCCTACCATCCTTCGAAAACTAAGCAACATGACCCATTTCTTTAATACCCCAAAATTTATGAGCATCACCATATTTTAGATGAATTGGAAGCTTCGTTGATAGCCATGTGTATAAACCAAGACAATACTCCTCGTATGCCATTTCTGCTAAACCCTAATTGGTCATAAAGTACCTTTACAAAAGTTTAACTTGAGACAAAAATTTTACCTTTACAAAAAAGGCACACTTGTCATCCTCTGAATAGCTAGGATAGCCTTAAGTGATATCCCTTATGTTTCTTAGGCGTTTCCTTCAAAAATCTGCTGACCTCACCATTAAACTACTCATTTTCCTCATGAAACTGCTGTTTTTGCTAAAACAGAGTGTATTTGCCTTGAAGCGTCTTTTGCTTGAACTCATGACTTCTTCAGACCTATTCTACAAGTGTTAGGGACCTAGATGACTTCAAAATGATGGAGCTTAAACAAAATTGATCAAAACTTAGAAAGGTGCCTTTTCCTTCAAATCAGTGAGCTAGTTTACCTAGCTGTTTCTTCAAACTGGTAACCTCCTTCTTTAAAGCTTTGTTTTCTGATCTCAGGCTCATGTTCAGCTTTCTTATGAGTTTAGCCTGCTTGAGGGCTGGTACCGTCCATGAATACACATCAGACACTGAATCTACTTGAACCACTAGGCTTTTGCTACCTTTTAACACAGCTCTTCTATAGTTGGCATATCTGACTACATGCTCCTTAGTAACATTCTTTACCTGGGCCACTTCCTCTTTTGTTGCTCCCGCTTGGTTCTTTATAGCTATTGCATTTCCTCCTTGAGTAATAATAACCTTTTTGTTCTTGTCTTTACGCTTGGCTACCTCCACTGTTTTGGTCAATACTTCAATTACCTCTGTTCTGGGCATCTTTATAGCTACCTCTTCTTCATGCACTTTCTCAGCCTCTTTAATTTGTTTCCTCTGCCCTTGGTGGTACCTCCTGTACTTGTTTGAATTTCTGCCTCACCTGATAGCTAAAAACTGTTGATGCAATTTGATGGATATGACAGCTGTGAAAAAATGGCTATGGATTCGAATAAATCCACAATTTCGTAGCGCAGTCAGTGCAAAATATGAATTAGGCGCTACGAAATTACTTTAAAGCATGTTGCACTGCGAAACTGCTGAAAAGGATTTATGTGCCTTTGGCAAACACTCGAACTGATGTGAACAATTTAGAACTTTTTCTTGAGTGATAACAGTGGCTCCACTAGGGATATTGTGCTCCTGTAGTACACTAAGAACTCGCAGGTCCAGTGCTTTATCCATTTATGACAAACTGAAATTTGCTTGACAATCATCCCCTTCAAGCTTCTGGGGCCTTCACCTCGGGCTTAAGCTTGATGATCACTATAGGAGAAAAAAAAATCTATATCTACTAAAAAAATGCTCAGTCAACCTTGAGCTTATTTGCATTGTTCTACCTACCTACCCTATCAATTTCAAACTTCTTTCAGCTCAAGCAACATGATATTTCCAATAAAGCCAATCAATTGTCTTCTCTGATATTGGAGGCTCTTGACTGCATTCAACCTCAAAATAACCATGGTAGCGAGATGACAAAATCAACTGATAATATACTTGATCTTCATAATGCAAATGAAAATGAAAGACCGGAGTGCAGAGCTTGTCCATATATTCACTTATAGGGTCAAAGAATACATGGTTATGTTGATGATCATCATAACATTCTATATCTTTAGACAACTTATTCTCAACCACACAAGGTTCTTTGGATATTCTATCGAACTGCTTTTCTGAATGCTGCCTACAAACAATGTAATTTTCCTCTTTCTTATGATCATTAATTGTTGTCAGCTGCTGAGAAGTTTGAGATAAAAAACCAACCTTTTCCTCTGCCTGAGGGTCGTAGAAGCTATCTTCCAGTACTTCTTCTTGTTGTTTGCAATCAATTTCATCTTCATTATGATTCGAAGACAGAGAATACTGTTGCATCTCTTCATTCATATCAAAGGATGAAACATGGTTTTCACAAGTAAACCCCTGTTGCTCTTCATGCTGCGTTTCATGAGATTTTATACTTTCTCCTTGGTGTTGGAATGCATTGTTATGAAGAGCCTCTAAAATTTCTTCATCCATAAATTCATCATCATCATAACAATCTTCCAAGTACTGAATAAGACTTAAAGAATGCCTACAACAATCTTTAAGCAGCAATAAGGAAGGATAACCTTCTTTATACATTTCACAGAACACATCATGGAAATCAGCAAGAGAATATAATGAACCATTTTCCAAACTTTTATACCAAGACCATGCTTTTCCTTCTAAAGTGGCCATAAACATCCTCATGAGACAATCCTCAAGTAAGTGAACCTTAAGACTGCGTACATGCATATGGAATCTAACCAAATGGAGAGCAACATTGTCCTTCTTTTCATCTTTGAATATTGGAAGATCATCTAACCAATCAACCTTTGGCATAGGATTTGGAAAACCAGGGATATGAGACCGATTCATAGGAGCATACTTGGCATTCATTCTTGTAGTGGAACTCATTTTGAAACTTCATCAAGCTACTGATCTTTTAGCAGTGGAGTCACCTTCCAATTTCTTATTCGATGTGTGGAGTCGCCAAGGTAGTTTTGCAGCCTCAAAAAGATGTCTGAGCTCCTGCTACCTTCAGAAGTTCAGCCTCTAAATTTCGGGAATGAATAGACTTCAGGCTCCCGACAGACGCACCAAAATGTTATCACAAAATCCATCACTGAATGGCTGCTAATCAGTAAGACCTTATGTAACTGTTTCAGACCAGACTTTTAGCTAGGGATTAGCCTCCCTAACCTGAGAGGGCTCTCTCAAAATAAACTATTGATTTATCTTTAAGCATAAAGAGGGCTAACTCTTGAAATGAAAATTTAGTAAACTTTCTGGTTGGACAGACAGCATAACATTTCTTCCATTGGGCTCATGGAGTCAAACATCTTCTAGTAAACTATCAACTGCTCATTCATAGAAGCCAAGGCATGTAATGTTTAAACATTCAAGATATTCATCAAATAATCATCAACTCATAAGTACACACAGGAAGTCTGAGCACTAGGTGAATTCAGAGTGATTATGTACCTAAAGAGTTGTAAAACATGAAGGACAAGAACCTTAACTTATAAGTATACACAGGAAGTCTGAGCACTAGGTGAATTCAGAGTGATTGTATACTTATCAAGCTATAAAACATAAAAGATCAAACAGAACCACAAACATCTTGAGCATTTTAACAAAGTATGAATCTTGGGAAGAATAAACAGTCTTTCTATTACTGTAAAAAAAAGCTTTATACACAGGTCAATATAACTCTGTTTTTTGCATAAATATCCAACCCTGATTACATAGAAGTTTCAGCTATATATAGAAACAAGAGTCTAACTACTTGGAGCTTCCTCCTCCAGCATGAGGGGAGCTCGATGACTGCCATTAACTATCCCTATCTATTTTAACAGACTCATTAAATACACTAAGTGTTGAGCTGTAATTACAAAGAGTCCTAATCAAACTAAAACTCTAACTTCATTCTCCTCGTAACATGATTCTTTTCTTGATCTTTGACAGCTGTCTTCTTTTGGTTAGGCTGAGATGACTAAGCTACAGGTGCAAAGAACAGGCTGACTTTGGATTCCTGAAGGCGTTGATGGATCATTTATCACTAGGATCAAAACCCTTGTTTTTCCGGTCCCTCCCTCCTACCATCCTTCGAAAACTAAGCAACATGACCCAGTTCTTTAATACCCCAAAATTTATGAGCATCACCATATTTCAGATGCGTTGGAAGCTTCGTTGATAGCCATGTCTATAAACCAAGACAATACTCCTCGTATGCCATTTCTCCTAAACCCTAATTGGTCATAAAGTACCTTTACAAAAGTTTAACTTGAGACAAAAATTTTACCTTTACAAAAAGGCACACTTGTCATCCTCTGAATAGCTTGGATAGCCTTAAGTGATATCCCTTATGTTTCTTAGGCGTTTCCTTCAAAAATCTGCTGACCTCACCATTAAACTGCTCATTTTTCTCATAAAACAGCACATATAGCAGTTTCGTAGCGCGCTACGAAACTACTGTTTTTGCTAAAACAGAGTGTATTTGCCTTGAAGCATCTTTTGCTTGAACTCATGACTTCTTCAGACCTCTTCTACAAGTGTTAGGGACCTAGATGAATTCAAAATGATGGAGCTTAAACAAAATTGATCAAAACTTAGAAAGGCACCTTACTCAGAATCAGTAATTTCATTTAGCAGCTAATTTATTTAGCTGTGCTTTCAATTTTGCAACCTCCTTTTCCATGGCTGCGATTTTAGCTACGGCCCTCTCCATCTTAGCCATTTCTCTTTCAGTTGCCTCCCACTGGTCTTTTGTAGATGTAGTATTTCCTTCTTGAGAAATGATGATTTTTTTATTTGAACCTTTTTTCTTGATTTCTTTTGCTTCCTCTGTTCTGGATTGTTTCTCAATTTCTCTTGCTTGCTTTCTCGTAAAAGGTTTTTTCTTTATTTTCTCTGCCTCCTTTGTTTTGGGCAGTTGTTTAGCTTCCTCTGTTCTGGGCATCTTTACAGCTACCTCTTCTTCATGCACTTTCTCAGCCTCTTTAATTTGTTTCCTTGTAACTGGCCTTCATGGTTTGAACACAAACTCTTCACTAGGTTCATCAAACCTTAACCTCTTCGAAGCCTTTGATTTTTTAGTGCTCTCTGGTGATGATTATGTACTGGTTGAAACTATTCAAACTCAATAGCCTCACGCAAATCACTCAAACTAGCCTTTGATATTGGACTTTCCTCAACAGCTACTGATTTGCCCTTCTCCTTGCTTAATTGACTTTTGGTCTTTACGCTTGATACCTTTTCAGCCCCACTTGATCTAGGTGCATCCTTCTTGTGCTTGACCTTCTCTTTTGATGATGGTTGAGGTGGCTCTTTGATAACCAATGGCTTCACTGATTTCTTCAATTTGGTCTTGGTCTTCTTCTTATCTTTTACCTCCTTTCTAAGCTCAGCAAGAGTAGGTTCCTCAATTGACTCTTCTCTTTCCCTAACAGGCAATGGGGTGAGGCCTATCTTACTCTGAAAGCCAGCCATAAAAATAAAGGAATTCCAATCCTTACCAATTTTCTGTAGACCATCTAACACTAACAGTTTCACTAAACCATGATGAAACAGTGATGTCTCACAGTTATCCTTCTTCAATTAAATTTTATCACACATCTTGCTGAGGCTACAAAACAAGTAGAATGGGATATCTATAGATGCTTTGCCTGTAAAATGCAGCAACAGCTTAAAATGATAGGAGTAAACTTTATTATATCTCCCTTCACATGTTAAATACTTTTGAATACATGTAAGGAGAA